>CM035341.1:4850263-5010262 GCA_020226455.1 Prunus salicina | reverse complement strand
ATGACGAGTACAAGAAATTCAGTATTTGTATTTTTGCATACCACTTGGGCTAAGGGTCATGGTCCATATTATAATCGAGGAGATTTTTTTGTAAGTTCTAGTTACCTTCCTCAACTGCATGTATGTGGGTTCCGTTGTTATGTGGTTGATCCCAAAAAGCACGTTGTGATAGGGAGGTCATATAACCAACACATACAAATGTTTCTCCTCTTTTAGGCAGACTTTTAAAATGAATGTTGTAACACTTTTGCCTACTCTTTCCTTTTTTTCTCTCTGAGTCTCCTCTTCTGCTCTCTTCTATTCTAATGATTTTGTGCACATCTTCATCCTTCTGCATCTTTTGTAATGCAGGAATGGCTGAGCCAGCGTACACCGTGGCATCCGATAGTGAAACTACTGGAGAGGAAAAATCGTCAGCCACTTTTTCTGAAACTGCAATTGGAATTGACATTGGCACTTCACAGTGCAGTGTTGCGGTCTGGAATGGCTCCCAGGTTGAGCTCCTTAAGAATACTAGAAACCAGAAGATGATGCGTTCATATGTCACATTCAAGGATGAGAACCCATCAGGGGGAGTAAGCAGTCAACTCGCGAATGAGCAGGACGTGTTATCCGGAGCTGCAATCTTCAACATGAAACGCTTAATTGGCAGAGTTGATACTGATCCAGTTGTCCACTCAAGCAAGAGCCTACCGTTTTTAGTACAAACATTGGGCATTGGGGTGCGCCCATTAATTGCAGCCTTGGTCAACAATGTGTGGAGGTCCACCACTCCTGAAGAAGTAGTGGCAATATTTTTGGTGGAACTCAAGGCAATGGCAGAAATCCGGTTGAAACGGCCCATAAAAAATGTTGTTCTGACCATTCCAGCTTCATTCAGCCGATTCCAGCTGACTCGTATTGAAAGAGCTTGTGCCATGGCTGGTCTTCATGTACTAAGACTGATGCCTGAACCAACTGCTGTTGCGTTGTTATATGCTCAACATAATGCATCTCAGAACACAAATACTGGATCGGAGAAGATTGCTCTAATCTTCAATATGGGTGCTGGATACTGTGATGTAGCTGTAACTGCTACGGCTGGAGGAGTTTCTCAAATAAAAGCCTTAGCAGGATCTGCCATTGGAGGGGAAGACTTGCTTCAGAATATGATGCGTCATCTGTTGCCAGATTCCGAGAGTCTTTTAACTAGTCGTGGACTTGATGATATAAAATCTGTGGGCTTACTTCGAGTTGCAACCCAAGAGGCAATACACAGTCTCTCCTCCCAAACTAATGTTCAAGTTGACGTTGACTTGGGAAATGGAACAAAAATATGTAAGGTTGTGGATCGTGGGGAATTTGAGGAAGTTAACCAAGAAGTTTTTGATAAGTGTGCGAGCCTCATAATCCAGTGCTTGCACGATGCAAAGGTTGATACTGAGGATGTGAGCGATGTAATAGTTGTTGGTGGATGTTCGTATATTCCAAAGATAAAAAGCCTTGTCATGAGCTCATGCAAAAAGCAGGAGCTTTACAAAGGAATGAACCCATTGGAAGCTGCTGTCTCTGGAGCAGCACTAGAAGGAGCGGTGGCATCAGGTCTTAGTGATCCCTTTGGAAGTTTGGACTTGCTAACCATTCAAGCCACTCCTTTGGCCATTGGTATCCGAGCTGATGGAAACAACTTTGTGCCCATCATACCTAGAAGCACCACAATGCCAGCACAAAAAGATCTGATTTTCACAACCGCCCATGATAATCAAGCTGAAGCACTGATAATTGTGTATGAAGGAGAAGGGAAGAAGGTGGAAGAAAATCATTTGCTGGGCTATTTCAAGATCACGGGAATTCCGCTGGCCCCCAAAGGAGTTCCAGAAATAAGAGTAATACTGGACATTGATGCTTCAAGCGTGCTGCGAGTTTTGGCTGGGGTCTTAATGCCAGGATCTCATCAACCAGTAAATCCAGTCATGGGAGTGAGGATGCCGACAGTTGATGACGGTCACGGCTGGTGTGCTGAAGCCCTAAACAGAGTTTATGGTTCTACTCTAGACTTGATAACAGTGCAGAGGAAGATATAGTCACCACTTAACAGGTATGCACAGAATCAAAGTATAGTACCAACAGTTGAAATGTAAGGATAAGACTCTGTCTGCATACTTTATAGCGTGTGGATTGGGTGTAATAAGCTGGTTCTGTTTCAATGGTGTATTGCATGTTAGCTGTGTTTTGAGTCTTGCTGCTTCTGTGTCTCTTATTGTCTAATTAATCTGCCTTGAATCAAAATCACAAAAATGAAGTTTATCACTGAAATAAAAATTGGTTGATCTTCTACATGTTGCGTGTCCCATTTGAAAGACAAGTTTATAGCTCAAAAAATTTCAAAAGAAAATTCGATTTAGAAGTTGCAGTGTACTGTATGCAGAATATATAACTTGTAATTGTCCTGAGAAGGAATATGATGACTGAATTAGTATTGAACGAAAAGAATATTCTGAAAAAGAAAAGACAAAAACACACATATATAGTAGAACTCTCAGATTCTTGCGTGATGGAATAAACTCCAAACCCCAAGGGTGATCCTTAATTCACAAATTTCAATCATTTGCATCAAATTTGCAAGGAAATGAGATTCAAATGAAGTTGCAGAGCGAAATCAACTTGTAATAGTCCTGCAAAGCAAATTCGAGAGGAATAGCAAATGTTGTACTAAAGAACTTTAAAATTTCTGAAAAATTTTACAATGCGAAAGTTGCCATATGGATTGATTTCCATTGGACCTGGAATTGCTTGTCTTTACCTTTAGGATTGTTACAAGACCAGACTGTTAAGAAGATTAAGTAAGAAAAAAGGACCGTTTCCCCCTTAATCCCCCCCAAAATGACTACATCAGATAAATCTTCGAACGAGTGAAGACGAAATTTTGTGATGTTGCGTGACTGATCACGTAATGAAAGCACACGATCGACAAACGTTATAATTCTTTCAGGTGAATTCAACTGTTGACGTGAAAACAAATCGTCGCCATCGTCCAAGTCTAGATTGGGCAAACCAGTCCATAATAATTTGCTCCATCTTTTAGACAAAACAGCGGTCTACCCAGCATACAACGTTGGAAGGAATGAAAGTACGAGACAAAGAATCTCGTCTGGCAAACCACTAATTCTATCTTCATCAACTCCCTCAAGAAGGCGTTCTTGTCTGGAATCCATTGGTCCGCCCTTGTATACTTTTGTTTTGTTTTGTTGGATTTCATTGTACGGATAAAGAAAATTCAGTGTTACAAACTGCATATGACAACTCTGCCGCATCCATCCCGAACATTCCCAAAAACAAATGAAAAAGACACAAGGTAAAACCGGCTTAATGACAAGAGGATCATGGAGGTAAAACTGGCTTAGCCATCACTGTTTTTGTGCATATCTATCCAAAAGATTCACAAATACAAAGCGATGATCAAAGTCAGCAATAAGGAGAATAAAATCCAGACTCCATAGATGATGCTCTAAAATTTGAGTCTTTTAACTCGGGCTGGGGTCTTAATGCCAAGGTCTCATCAACCAGTAGATCCAGTCATGGGAGTGAGAGGACGTCGACGGTTGAAGACGGTCACAGTTGGTTTGCTGAAGCCCTACCCACAACTTATGGTTCTACTCGAAATTTTTTGGGCAATAAACTTGTCTTTCAAATGAGACGCAGCATGTAGAAGATGGACCAAATTTTAGATCAATACTAAACTTTATTTTTGTGATTTTGGTATATTAATTAGACAACGAGAGGCAGAGAAACAAGAAGACTCAAACACAACTAACATGCAATACACCACTAAAAACAGAACCAGCTTATTACATCCAATCCACACACTATAAAGTATGCATACAGAGTGTCACGCTTACATTTCAACAGTTGATAGGTCTATAAGAAATAGAACACACTTTCAAACTCAGAAAGAATAGAAAGAACTTCAAATTCAAAGATTGATGATGCTTGAACAATAACTTGGAGAGATCCTTGAACTCCTTTGATGTGAAACTGAGACCTGCATTGCATCTCATAGAACTTCAACATGACAACTCTCTGAACCACATTCAAACATTGAAATTCCCATGCATATCTGCTCTTTCGGGCGGGGAGAAGTGACAACACCAGTAGCAGTCACAGTATAAACAGTCATTTTATTCATAACCAAACTGAACTTCAACAAATAACAAATGCATAGTCGCATACATCTCATCACGTTTACCTGGGAACCTTTTCATGGAGATTATCCTAATGTGTGAAGACAAACAAGTAGGCACAAATGCCAGTGGATGGAAGGGGTTGTTTTCTCTGTTCAACATACGATGATCAAGGTCTAGGATAAGAGATTCTAGATTAGGCGATTGGTTCAGATACTCTATGAGCAATGTCCAGTAACAGGAATGAATGATTAGAATGGGCTAATAGCTGGAAATAATTGAAATGGGAGGTATTGAAAAATTTAAATTATCATTTTCCAATATCGCTTGTATAAATAAAATAATTGAAGAAATAACTCTAGTTCCAATGGGCAAAAGTGGTATTTTGGCCTTCAACCTGAAATTGTGTATTTAAATGGCAAAACGGCTATACTCTTTAAATATATTCAAACACGAAGCTTGCACTCGTAGAGGACAGAGCCTTTCTTCTCATGTTTTTTTTTTTTGTTTTTTGTATTTTAGCCCTTAACCCTAAAACCCTAAAATAATATGAAAAAATTGTATATTAAAAGAGTATAGCCGGCTAAAATGATATGACAAAATTGTATATTAAAAGAGTATAGCCGCGCGGCTATACTCTTTAAATGAATACAATTATTTAAAAAATTTAAAGGTATAGCCGATCGGCTATACTCTTTAAACATATTTGAGCGCAGCTTGCACTCACAGAGGACGGAACTTGCTCTCGCAGTCACTGCTTCGTCCTCCCGGTTCTGCACCGGACCACCCGCCAAGCCGCCTAGAGACCGATTAGCGACCGCCTAGCCGCCTAGTGCCCGCCTAGCGCGCATTCTTGAAGGGTTCAACAACACTTCACAAGATGCACATTCTTGAAGGTAATATTGGATAAACTTATATATTTCTGTTTCTCATGTTCAACTCCTTGTCACTTCATGTGTGCAGCATCAAATGGAAGACGTCTTTCTACTCTTGGATGGAGGTTCACCAATATTTGAAGGTTATATGGAGAGAGGCAGTGGCGGAGCTACAGCCAGGCCTGCCATGGCCCTGGCCCCCCCACTTAATTATTAATCTCTTGTAATATATTATAAAATATATGATATAGTAATACAAAAACTGCAATTAGATTAGTGATGGCCCTCCCAGTTGAAGATTAAAAACCTAGTAGAAGTGATTTTGAAATTTTGGCCCCTCCATACTAAGAATCCTAGCTCCGCCACTGGAGAGAGGGGAAAGAGATGGTGGTTGAAGGTATGGAAAACTTTGTGCTACGAATATGTGATTGGCTACTTAATAAATTAAGGGTTCTATGCATTGCAGACTAAACTACTTTAAAAAAGATTATCTTTATCATGATCTAATTTAGAGTTGACTTATTCTCTTTCCTATGCAAGTATGAGTTTATTCCCTTGGTATATCATTACCATTCCATTCAACAATAGCATATGGTTAATACACAACATGCAGGACATGCATTATGTGAGCATATTTATAGTGTTCGATAGTTGGTAATTAAGAGCTTTATGTGTGCAAAATCCGTGAATAATAGTTAGTTAATCGGGGTTCTAGTTTTAGTGGTTACCTTTTAATCAGGTCTTCAACAAATGAGTTTAATTGGCATTTCCTTGACAGGTGGAATAAATTCCCCTCACTAGCATCCGCATCTTCTTATGCTTTCCCCATTATTCAGGACGTCTACTGCTTCACATGTTAAGTATTGCAATAATGCATGATTAGTACTTCAACCTCTCTTTCTCTCTCTTCGCTGGAACCGACCTGCATCGAACCATTTGCTTGGTCATGAACCGACTGTGGTCTGTAGATGAGAGTGGCGGGTCGATGTTGGTCCCATAATTTCCTTCATCGACTTGATCGGTTTCAGTTTGGTAGGCAGTTCCAAGCACTTGGTCCGGTTAATCAAACTGTGCTTAGCCCTAATCAGCCTCCGAAACCAATGCGCAGCATTGAAATGTGGAAAGTCCTTTTGAATCTACAGAGCATGCACTGCATTGGAATGCCAAAAGTCCTTTTGAACATCCAGAGCATGCACTGCATTGGAATGCGGAAAGTCCTTGTTGAATGAACAATTTCCTAGGTTTCTTTGTATTCTTTTTATTTTAAGAAAAATCCCTTTGTAATTTAGCTCTTGTTCACTGATGCACTTGTTCAATATATTTTTTGTTTTCTTAATGTCTGGTTAGTGTGTAGACACCAAATTCTTGGAATAAAGGTATATCTGATGTGATTAATTGTAAGTGGAAAATATCACCCAAATTAATATAGTAGTAAGTAGAGTATCGTTCCAACAGGGATCAAGTAATCTATTAAATACTAGAGTGATTTATTTCTAATTATATTTGAATTAAACGAAAAGAGAATTATGATGATTAAAATCTAATTAAACAAGCAAAATAAATTGAGATTAAGGAATTAATGTAAAAGATGAAACAAAGATGATAAAGCACTAGGGCACCGATTTCACCTAGCTAATCCCACCCAAATCCTTCTAGCTTGTGAATTCTAATTACCTAACATGTTGATAATCGTTTTCCCTTACCTCACCAATACTCTCTTCCGAGTTATATTAGTTGTATTCCTTACCATCAACCCACTCTATTCCTAATTATGAATTTAGATAGCTAAGAACCCATTAAGATTTGTGGAAAACAATAAAGATTACACAAACCATAACCTAGTCTTCCAAGTCGACTATGTAATTCATGGTACTTGTTACAAGAAGCTATTTACTAGAAATCTCCTTCTGGTCTCAACCTAATTCTTCCAATCATGCAATTAGTGGCCAATTAATTGAAAGCATTAAGAACGGTAACAAGCACTCAACATATATAGATAAATAAAATTAACAATATCAAAGAATTTGAGTATTCATAGCTAGGCTACATCGTAGCCCTAGTAAAAGAAATTAGTTCATGAAGGACTTATTGAGAATCATGATGGTTGATGAAGGCATGGAAGACACTGAATTCTCCAAGTAGAATGTCAAGGTTGCGCAAGCTTTCTTCGTATTCTCCTTTGGATATTTCAGCTATGAGTTTGAATATGTAGGATGATGGGTGACGGTTCTTTGAACAATGACCTAAACTTCCTATTTATAAGACTCCTAGCAATCCTATCTAAGGTATAATTACAATTGTTATAAAAGTAGGATTCCTTCTCAAATAGGGTCTTCTTTATTTCTCCTTATTTGACTTGATTAATCTCCAATCTTCATCTTCTTGCCCTTTTTAGCGCACTTTCTCCTATTTCTACAATTCCTTCACAAATCTCACAAAACCAATTAAAACAACCAATTTAATCAAAAGAAATTAACAAATAAATAAGTAAAGGAAACATAAAATATATATAAAATATAGGCTTATCAATATCCAAGTCACACAAACTACTCCAGGATAGAACTTAATACATAAAAGAATAATCTTTGGAAGATGGTATATTATTATTAAGCATGGATTAAGACATGAAACTGTGATATATGAAAATCAATCTGGTGGTTTACATGAATGATCAGTTAACTAATTGGGCAGTTAATGGGGTAGTTATATGGTTCAAAGTTTTTTTTTTTTTTTTTGTCATTTTATAATGATTTTGCAATGTAGTTCCTAGTTAAAAATCCTGGTAGGTTTTAGAAAATGGAGGTATCTCTCAGCCAGTAATTTGCTGAACTTTAATAGATACTGAATTTGATTCATCTGATCTTTTTCTTCATGTGTAAAATCAGGGTTATGCACCTGCATTTAAGGCACAAAGTCTAATTGTGACAATGTTGGTGATATGCAAGTGTCAAATGAGAAGAACAGTCATGATGATGAGTTTGAGCATGAAAGTAATGGTTACAGTGAAAAGGCTGAAGCCATAGAAGGCCAAGACCACGATTCATATGTTGCAAATGACAAATATAATGGATACAAATACAATGACGAATGCAATTATGATGAGGAATGCGATTTTGAAGAATTGACTTAAATAATCAACTTTTTTTTTCTTGATTCAGATTATTTTTTCATGAACCAGTTGTATCATGTTACGATCTAAAGGTTAAGCAATTGAATCTTCTGGTTTTTAACAACTTTTTTGAATTCGAATCAGTCTAAGGAGAGATGCTATTGAGCATTGTTTGCATGTGAAACTCTTTGAACTATAAAACATGAGCAAAATTTGTAAATTGGAACACTGAATTGTTGGTTTAAAGTTGTTCACAGTTTATTGAATGTCTAGACCAGTTTGACAACAATGTTTCCCGTGTTTTCTTCTTCATAAATTCAGCACTGACAACACCAAAAGGCTTCTCAATATTCTATTCAAGTATGAGGAAAATTTCAATTGATTATTGATTTACATCTCAGCAGTGAATTTATATTATTGATTTCCACATCATCAAACTGCTTAGCAATTCATCATCCCTGACAATTTGACATTTTTTCGTCCAAAATATCCAATAAGGCCTTGTTTCTTTATAGTCGATTCAAAGACATTCGAATATTTTAAAAGTATAGCCGAGTGGCTATACTCTTTAAATATACTCCAGAAGAACACGAAGCTTGCACTCGCAGTCAAGCCATTTCACTTCTCTATCAACTCAAGCTTCGATTTGTTGTCTTTGGTTTCGGCTGCTTCGTCCTCCAGATTCGGCAACGAAAAAAGACCCAACCCGCCTAGGAGCCCGCCCAGCTACCGCCTAGCCGCCTAGCGCCCGCCTAGCTACCGCCTAGCCGCCTAGCATCCTCTCGCCCGCCTAGCGGCCTCGCGGCAGCCTAGCGCCCGCCTAACAACCACCTAACCGCCTAGCGCCTTCCTAGCGACAGCCTAGCCGCCTCGAGCCTGCCTAGCGACGGCCTAGCCACCTAGCCGCCCGCCTGGGCCGATTTTTCGAACACTGCGATTGACTGAAAGTCTGAAACAACAGTGGCCTCTTTCAGCATCCTTTGGCTTCTTTTGCAGTCTATGCTTTCTCAACTGCTTCTGGTTTCATGTGTCCATGGCTCAAAATGCTACTACCGATCCATCTGAAGGTACTAGCCATCTTTCAGGTATAGCATAAATACGTTATGTGATGTGTACGCAGTGATTGAATTGAGAATGCAGTGACGGCGTTGATCTCAATATTCAAGCAATGGGACATGCAAACCCTGCCTATCAGTGAATGAGAGCAATGCATTGGATTTGCCATCAATGGAAGCGAGTTTGAAAAGCCAGAGAATAATCCAGCCTCTCTCTCTCTCTCTCTCTCTCTCTCTCTCTCTCTCCATATTCTTTAGTCTTGTGTTGTTGACTGTATCAAATCAATTAATTATCAAGTTTAGAAAACTAAGCAGAACATGCCTGATATATCAATTGTAATATTAAGTGCCTAACTGCTCAATCTTTTTTCTTTCCAGTTGAGTTCATGCTCTGAACAAACGAGGGGTTTTTCCAAAAGAATTTGAGGCTTTAAGATATCTGGCCGTTTTGTATGAAGTTTTTCCAACCCCCTTCTCTGTTGTTTGGTTTATTGCACTTAACATTTTCATATAAAAGACACAGGTTTCTTACCGTTCAAAATTGTCACGAATATTTTTTATACTCAGAGATTAATCGCTGGTCATTGCATTTTGTTTCAATTCTTTTAGGAAACTTGATCTGAACTATTTCACCGGTCCCCTACCAGCATTCATCGGCAGTATGTCTGCGTTGATAGTATTGTAAGCAGTGAAGCATAGACTCCCAAGTGAGTTATACCATATGGGCCAAAGAAGCACATACATAAAATTACTCTGTTTTTATCCTGAATTATAAACGGGTGCTAATATCTTTAATTGATATTTGTTAGCATTAATGAGGTTGCTTTAGTCATTAATGTTAGCATTAATTGTTAGCATTAATGAGGTTGCTTTAGTCATTAATGTTAGCATTAATGAGGTTGCTTTAGTTGTTAGTATTAATTGTTAGCATTAATGAGGTTGCTTTAGTCATTAATGAGGTTGCCTAACTTTGTAGGCTTGATTACTTATATATATATGTGTTGATGTTAAGTAATGAAATACAAGTGAAAAATCAAAAAAACATTCTACAACTCTCATTCTCTCTACACTTTCCACTATCTCCTCTCAATATTCTCTATGTTTTGACATGGTATCAGAGCAGCGATCTTGCTGACTCTAGCCTTGAATTGTTGTTACCATCATGGGAGAAAATGATTTTTCCCCTGTTGGAAGTAGCACCACCGATCCTACTACTTTCACCGAATTTGCTGCTCAAATGGCTGAGTTGATGAAGGTACAAGCATCAACATCAAATATGACCCCGACCCCGATCCCGACCCCGACACCAGAAAAGGACCCTTCATTTTTCAGTGACTCAGGTAACTGTGGATATGTATTTCATACATCAACTACAAGTGACTCCACAGGTTGGATTATTGATTCAGGAGCCACAGATCATATGACGTTTGATCCAACCGATTTTCTAAGCACAACCACACCACAACGAACAAGTATTGCCAATGCAAATGGTGTTACCTCTCCTGTGATCGGTGCTGGAACCATTGGCCTCTCTCCATCTCTTTCTCTTCAAAATACTTTGCTTGTTCCATCATTGTCTAATAAATTGATGTCTGTGGGCCAAGCTACTGAGCAACTAAATTGTTGTGTACTTATGTATCCTAACTTCTGTTTATTTCAGGATATTCTCACCAAGGAGATCATTGGTCGTGGTACTAAGAGAGGGGGGTTGTACTATGTGGATGATTTTAGTATGGGAAAGGCACATAGTGTGAAGAACTCATCGACTTGGAAGGATCAACAACTTTGGCTATGGCACCGGCGTTTGGGGCATCCATCTTTTGGCTATATGAAACATCTATTTCCAGATTTGTTTTCAAATTCCTATACCACTGATTTCCAATGTGATACTTGTATCTTAGCCAAGAGTCACAGAGTCTCTTATCCATCAAGTGCAAATACAAGTGGTACTCCATTTGCTTTTATACATTCTGATGTTTGGGGTCCTTCGCCTATCTCTACAACTTCTGGCTTCCGATGGTTTATCACTTTTATAGATGATTGTACCCGCATGACTTGGCTCTTCATGATGAAAAATAAAGCTGATGTGTTTCCCATATTTCAGTCATTTCACAAGCAAATTGAAACTCAATTCTCTACCAAGATCCAAATCCTTCGTTCTGACAATGGGGGTGAATATATCAACCATGACTTCCAGACTTACTTCCAAATGCATGGTATTATCCATGAGACCACTTGTCCTCAAACTCCTCAACAAAATGGTGTTGCGGAACGAAAAAATCGACACCTCCTTGAAACGGCACGAGCTCTTCTGATTGGAGCTCATGTTCCTCGTCACCATTGGGATGATGCTATAGTCACCGCTGTCTACCTCATCAACCGAATGCCTTCCAAAGTTTTAGACTTCCGGACTCCATTACAAGCACTTGCCCAACATGGGCCCTTGCCCTCCGTTCAAATGCTTCCGCATCGAGTCTTTGGTTGTGTGGCATTCGTCCACCTCCATAAGAATCAACGTGGCAAACTTGATCCATGTGCTCTCAGATGTGTTTTCGTAGGCTATGCTGCTCATCAGAAAGGATACCGGTGTTATAACCCCTCCAGTCGTCGTATGTATGTCACTTTGGATGTCACCTTTATGGAGTCTGAGATGTTCTTCCATGATCCAATGTCCAACTCTCCGCCTCAAATAGGCATACCAGTAACAATGAATAAGGAGGCTCTGGAAATTCAAAGACCTGAAGATTGGAGCAAAACAAACCGAAGCAATGAAGTTGAATTTCAGAACATGAGCCAAGCGACCGGTCGCCAGGAGCCCAGCGACCAGTCACCAGAAAATCCTGAAGTAGAATTTCGACTCTGCCAATAAACAACCGGTCGCCAGGAGCCCAGCGACCGGTCGTCAGAACATTCTGAAGATGGAATTCGAACCTGTCCAAAAGCGACCGGTCTCCAGGAACTCAGCGACCAGTCGCGTCTCCGCCAAGAACATGATATCTCTTCATATTTCACCAACGAGACTGATGAAGACCCCCCTCACATCTAAGTACCCTCTGACCTATCTCCTGAGAATACTCCTGAGGTAAGTGATTCTACTACACCTACTGCTTTAGTTGATAAAACTGTTAGATATCAATTACCTGTTAGACAGAACCGTGGAAAACCGCCAAATCGGTATTCACCAGATAATGGCAAGACATCAAAGTATCCAATTGCAAACTATGTTTCTGCTGAAAAATTATCTGCACCCCTCCAAAGCTTTGTACACCAGTTATCCGCAATTCATATTCCAACTAAAGTAAGTGAGGCATTGAAGGATCCAAAATGGGTTCAGGCAATGAAGGAGGAGATGCATGCTCTGGAGAAAAATCACACATGGACACTGGAGAACTTACCTCATGGAAAAAGGACTGTCGGATGCAGATGGGTTTACACTTTGAAATACAATGCTGATGGGTCAATTGAACGTTACAAAGCACGGCTTGTGGCAAAGGGATACACACAAACATATGGTATTGACTATGAAGAAACCTTTGCCCCTGTTGCAAAACTTAACACTGTTCGAGTGCTCTTGTCCATTGCAGCAAATCTTGATTGGCCTCTCCACCAATTTGATGTGAAGAATGCCTTTCTTCATGGAGAACTCACAGAAGAAGTCTACATGGATATCCCACCAGGATATGTTACATCTACTCATGCTAATGTAGTATGCAGATTACGAAAGGCATTATATGGATTGAAGCAGTCTCCCCGGGCATGGTTTGGGCGTTTTACCTTGGCAATGAAGAATTATGGTTTTAAGCAGAGTAATTCTGACCATACTCTGTTCTTAAAACACAAAGGAGGAAAGGTAACGGCTCTAATCATTTATGTCGATGATATGATTATTACTGGGAATGATATGCAGGAAATCTCTCAACTAAAAAAATGTTTGGCAAAGGAGTTTGAAATGAAGAATCTTGGTGGACTCAAGTACTTCTTGGGCATTGAAGTTGCTCGATCAAAGCAAGGCATATTTCTCTCACAAAGGAAGTATGTTCTAGATTTATTGGCAGAAACAGGAATGTTGGATTGCAAACCTGTGGACACTCCAATCGTTCAGAATCACTACCTTGGGGAATATCCCAATCAAGTACCCACTAACAAAGAAAGATATCAAAGATTTGTAGGGTGATTGATATACTTGTCACATACCTGACCCGACATCGCGTATGCTGTGAGTGTTGTTAGTCAGTTTATGCATTGTCCAAGTGAAGAACATATGAATGTGGTTCTTCGAATTCTCAAATATTTAAAGTCGGCACCAAGAAAAGGACTTATGTTCTCTAAAAATGATCATCTGAATATCAGTGGCTATACAGATGCAGATTGGGCAGGGAACGTCACTGATAGACGATCAACATCAGGGTACTTCACATTTGTGGGAGGTAACTTGGTTACTTGGAGAAGCAAGAAACAGAATGTCGTTGCTTTGTCTAGTGCAGAAGCAGAATTCAGAGGTATGACCAAAGGAATTTGCGAACTCCTTTGGTTGAAGAAATTACTTACAGAGATTGGATATGCACCTACATTAGGAATGCATCTACAGTGTGATAACAAGGCTGCAATATGCATTGCACACAATCCAGTTCAACATGATCGCACTAAACATGTTGAAGTGGATCGACACTTCATTAAAGAGAAACTTGAAAATAAAGAAATTCAGCTTCCGTTTGTCAAGTCCGAAGACCAGCTAGCCGATATATTGACAAAAGCAGTTTCTAGCAGAGTATTCCACAACTCACTGATCAAGTTGGGCATTGGTGATATCTATGCACCAACTTGAGGGGGAATGTTAGCATTAATGAGGTTGCTTTAGTCATTAATGTTAGCATTAATTGTTAGCATTAATGAGGTTGCTTTAGTCATTAATGTTAGCATTAATGAGGTTGCTTTAGTTGTTAGTATTAATTGTTAGCATTAATGAGGTTGCTTTAGTCATTAATGAGGTTGCCTAACTTTGTAGGCTTGATTACTTATATATATATATATGTGTTGATGTTAAGTAATGAAATACAAGTGAAAAATCAAAAAAACATTCTACAACTCTCATTCTCTCTACACTTTCCACTATCTCCTCTCAATATTCTCTATGTTTTGACAATATTTCCATTCAGGTCAATTGCCCACAATTCATTCTCTGGGCCCATCCCCAAGGAGCTTGGAAACCTTAAGGAGCTAACTATGCTGTAAGCAAAGACAACTGAGAAATGCTCTATTGGGACATGTTAAATATAGAACCCCCTATCATTTAATTCTATACCTCTTCAACCTGACTTGTTGCAGATCCTTTGGATCAAATAATTTCTCCGGAACACTCCCTCCAGAACTTGGTAACTAAATCAATCTCGGGCTATTGTGAGTGCTACATTTAACTCATCGAATTTGAATCACATGTTGCAATGTGTAATTATTTTCTCTTAAAGGAGCGGTTTATTTGTTAATTCATTATCGATGAGCAAGGAATGCGTTTACAATCAGTTTATTATTTTCACAGTTACACGGACTGCTGTAGACTCGGTGGAGAAATTCCTTCAACATTTGCTAAGCTCATCAACATGAAAATCCTGTAAGTTTTTTGTTTATTCAGTACTTTGAGATTTCTATTCTGGGATGAGCTTACTATGAGTCAACTTTTGAATTTTAACTATGCATCAGACAATCCTTTCTCAGGAAAGATACCTTCTTTCATTGGGAATTGGAGAAAACTGACTTCTTTGTAAGTATGGCAAATTTTTAACCTTCTACAGTTTATGAAAGCAGATCTGCATGGCTGAGATGGGTCTTTTATTCACAAGCATCTCAAATGTTTTTGTAGGAAATTTCAAGGGAACTCTTTTGAAGGCCCAATACCAACCAGTTTTTCTCAACTGACTTCATTGGAATCTCTGTAAGGGCAAATGCTTAATACATTTTAAACTCTCTCTCTCTCTCTCTCTCTCTCTCTCTCTCTCTCCCCATTTACTGGGCATCATTTATGTTTGTGTATGATAATGAAGGCGAATCAGTGATATATATTATGTGAGCTCGTCTCTTGATTTCATAAGAAATTTGAAGAACTTAACTGATTTGTAAGTTAACACCTCATTCATTCACGCACTGTGATCAAACTTCGTTTTCCTTTTCAAATTGAAGATCTTACTCCATTTACTTGTCCACTAATTTATTTGGTGGTGCAACAGAGTTCTAGGGAATACATTAATCAATGGTAGCATCCCTAATTTTGGAGAATTTCAACGTTTACAGATACTGTACGTTCCAGCAGATATATAAGCTTGAATCCCAAAGATACCAATTAATTTTCTTATCATTCTAATTGTTCCTCTAACTTATCACTCATGCAGCAGGGATCTGGGTTTCAACAATTTAACAGGCAAACTCCCAAGTTCTTTATTCAACATGAGTTCTCTTACATATTTGTAATAAGGCCTGCCTTCATTATTCCCCTTTTCTGTACTTATGCCATTGAATTTCCTGCTCAGAAACTTAGTCGTTTATCTCACCTTTTTCTTGTTTCTTCTTTTCTTTTTTCTTTTTTTCCTGGGTGCGTCCTATAATTGATATGGCCAGATTTCTTGGAAACAATAGTCTGTCTGGACCTCTTCCAAGCCAAAAGAGCAATCAACTTCAGACTAATGTCATAAAAGTATGCTATATGTACTGGCAATGAAACCAATACCCTCTGTGTGTGCGCGCACATTCTGGCAGCCTTTTTCTTACTTAAATTCCTTTGAACTTTCATGCATTTTTGTGCCTTCTCATTCTGTATTGTTATGTGCAGAGATTTGTCTTGCAACTATTTCTCAAGAAGCTTTCCCCCATGGGTAACCACAATATCGCAACTGTATGTCTCCTTTTATCTTTCACCTTCATTTTTATGGTCCAAATCACCTTCATTGTGCATATATAATACCACATGAATGAAATTCAATAAATTAGAAGGGATGGATTTGAAGTACTGATATGTTGAGATCTTGAACATGAAATTCTCATCTTCATATGTGGATTGATTAAAGATTTTATGCAAGAATTTAGTGGTCAACAACTTCACATTTGACAGTTCAAACATAACGTGAGTTGAATCGAAATACCCTTTTTTTAGTTCAAACAAAAAGTGATTGCTATTACACTTTTGCAGTTTAATGGATTCTTCCACTACAGTTTAATTATTATAAATAATAATTGTTCTCTGTGTTTACAGTCTTCCTGGATTGAATTGCCTCCAGAGGAATTTTCCATGCCAATCAAAATACCCCACGATGTAATCTTCTTCTATATTTCACTATCATTTATTTCTTTAATGCAAGATCATGTCACAGCAATAGGCATTGCTTATCTCATTATGTATACATATTGTAGGAATGTCTTGATAAATCTAGTAAGCATATCTTGTGCTATTACATCAGTTTGAAGTTTTTTCACTAATCATAGCTTGTGCTATTACATTGAATTGTACATATACAAACTTCTCAATTAAGTATTGCAATAATGCATTATTAGTACTTCAACCTTTCTTCTTCTTTCTTCTCGCTCTCTTTCTTCGCTGAAACCGACCTACATCAAACCATTTGCTGGTCATGAACCAACTGTGTGGTCGGTAGATGAGAGTGACGGTTCGATGTTGGTCCCATAATTTCCTTCATCAACTTGATCGGTTTCAGTTTGGTAGGCAGTTCTAAGCACTTGGTCCAGTTAATCAAACTGTGCGTAGCCCTAATCAGCCTCCGAAACCAATGCACTGCATTGAAATGTGGAAAGTCCTTTTGAATCTGCAGAGCATGCACTGCATTGTAATGGGAAAAGTCCTTTTGAACATCCAGAGAATGCACTGCATTGGAATGCGGAAAGTCGTTATTGAATGAACAATTTCAACACCCCATCAATTATTTCTCTTGCTGGTTCTTATTATGAATGATTACCATGTGCATTCAGCCCTGCATTCTTCAACTTAAGGTGATTGTTTTCCCAGGTTTCTGTTTATTATTTAGTAATCTTTTTGTCTTAGTGCTTGATATTTCTTTTAATTCCTTGTCATACTCTTGCAGATGGACAACCGAAGATGGCAGGACTTAGAAATGGACTGCTTGGTGAAAGTGTTCGAGAAAGTTGGAATGGTGTCAGTGCTTTTGGATGTCCCTTTTGTGTGCAAGTCATGGTACAAAGCGACCTTTAATCCTTCATGCTGGCAATGTCTCATATTTCCAGACAACGAACGTACTGAGATTTGGCCTTGGGATGATTTTGAATGTCCTGATTTTCAAAATCTTATGGACAGATTTGCGAGTGAGTTTCAAATTGATTGGGATCGTTTCTCTGTCATCACTTTTTACTTTTTTAAAGTTTGTGATCAATCGGAGCAGCGGAACTGCTGTTCTGCTTAAGCTTCCCAAATGCTGCACAGTAGAGACCTTTGTATTTGCTGCAAATGTGTAAGTTTCCTTTTAACTTGTTCTCATTTTCACTTGTTTAACCGAACTTAATTTTCGAAACTCGTAAGTCTATATATTTTTATTTAAATTACTTTAAATTAATCTAACGACGGATAAGATGATTTGAACTTGGATGCAAGGGTGGGTTGCTCACTGCTCTGTCTAACTGCCCAAGCCAAGTATATTTTAATTTTTCCTGTTAAAGTAGCATTTTATTGTGTATTGTGTGTAGGTGTCCTGGCCTTGTTACTTTGGGTTTACCCCTAAGATTATTGGAGAGTGAACACATGAACCCAGAGCTGATTGGCAAGTGGAAAAATTTGGAGGTGGTGTCATTGGGTTCAAGCTTAAATTTGGTGATAATACTTGCCCTTATAAAAACACACTGCAAGAATTTTTACGGGTTTAGATTTGTCCATGACCTTAATTCGTGAACGTGAGGCATTGGCAATTGTCAAGTTGGTGACTAATATCAAGTACTTAAACTTGAAAGGTGCAATCGTTAGTCGGGATAGCCTTGTCACATTGCAGCACGGCTGCAAAGATCTTGTGGTGTTGGATGTCAGGGATTGTATTGGTTTTGATGAGAATGATGATGAAATATTAAAGTTTGCGTCTCATATTAGTAAAGGTTCTGTTTTTCCGGAATTTTTTTGTAGGTGGTTTTCTATGGCTGATTTGGTTTGTGAAATAGGTTCAATCCCCTTCGATGTTGGCGTGTTCAATGAATTTGAAGATGATGAGGAATGAAGAACTATTTGATTGTTATTTTCATGAGGGCTTGTAATTGTTCCTATCTTTTATTTAAATTATTTCCTTTCTTTTAGTTATTTTGTTCAATTGATATTGTGGAAATTGTAATGTTGAAATAATTATACATTTCAATTGCTTGGAACTACAAATTCTTCTTCGTTAAATTTTCTCCACTGAAAAATAATTAATTTTGTTGTGAAGTCTAATAGAAAGTAGATACGGCTCAAACATCACAAAAATGCATAACAATTTAGGGGCATTATTCTTTTAGTCCTCCAGAAGTTTGATCTGTTTGGTGATAGGACAATTATGGCCTTGCTTGCTTTGGTAATTCCTTCTTAGCTTTAGCTCAGCAGATGGTGTCAAGGAGTCCCTTGCTTTTGAAAAAAAAGGGTCCTACTTGCCTTCCAAAAGGAAATACTAGAATTGCTTCCTCGTGAAGTAGTTGCCTCTATATTATTGCTGGACTAGTAACTAGTTTCCTACTTTTTGTTGTTGGATTGCTGAAAGTGCTTGTTGAATGAACAATTAATTCTCTTGTTTGTTCTTGTTATATCGGAAAAGGATTACCATATGATTGTTTTCCCAGGTTTCTTTGTAGTCTTTTGAAATTTATGGTTTTTTTTCTTCTTTTTAATTTACTGTATACAGATGTAGTTATATTAAATCGTTGTTGCAGATGGACGAACGAAGATGGGAGGACTTACAAATGGACTGCTTGGTCAAAGTGTTGGTGAAAGTTGGAATGGAGTCACTGCTTTTGGATGTCTCTTTTGTGTGCAAGTCATGGTACAAGGCGACCCTCAATCCTTCATGCTGGCAATCTCTCCTTTTCCCGGACAACGAATGTATTGAGTTCTGGCCTTGGGATGCGTTTGAATGTCCAAATTTTCAAAATCTTATGGACAGATTTGCGAGTGAGTATCAAATTGATGGGGATCGTTGCTCAATCACCACTTTTCTAAAGTTTGTGATCAATCGGAGCAGCGGAAACGCTACTGTGCTCAAGCTTCCCAAATGCTAGAAGCCTTTGAATTTGCTGCAAATGTGCAAGTTTTCTCATTTAAGTTCATTTTCAAAATTCCAATCCAAGTGTAGTTTAATTTTCCTTGTAAATGTAAATGTAGCATTTTTGCTGTTGTGGAATGTGTGCAGGTGTCCTGGCCTTGTGACTTTGAGTTTACCAGGAGGTGTATTGGACAGCTTGTGTGTTGAGTGTGGTGTGGTGTGGTGTTCATCTTGTGTGTTTGGACATTGTTACTCTAATGAGGGCTTGTTATAAGTTCCTATCTTGACTTCATTATAGGATGTTTGCTTAATTTGGAAAATGGCTGTTCTAACTTCCTTCGCTACATTTTGTGTAATATCACATATGCTTGCGATTGTTCTGCAGCAGATCCTGACCTTCAACAATAATGGATTATGGTACTCTCTAGGCTTGATATCTGCTTAGGAACCAAAAATATATTAAGCTTTTGGCTCTTCTTTTGTATTATTATTATTTAAATATGTTGTATATATGCTCATGTTGTAGGTTAAGAAGGTTAACAAAATGAGGCTCGCTGTACATTGAAGCAATGAGTGGTGTGAAGTTTTGGTCACTAGTTCTTAGAACTTCTATCCTGTTCATCTTTTCTCTTTTGTCTTGAAGCTATGTCTAGATTACACTGAAATTTGTCACTTTCAACTGCAGGTTAGTTTAGATACAATGTTTGATGTGCACACAAAGCAAATACACGAGTACAAAAGGCAGCTGCTTAATATACTTGGCATTATCCATCGATGACTGTATCGAGGTGAATCTGATTTTATATGGGGAAAAACTTTGCATTATTCCATTTTTTTTTTAAACTTATTAACAAAGAACTACCATATACCTTCTAAATGGAGCTATTACCATCCTCTAGCATTGTGCATACCTAGTTCATCTTCTTGTCACAGTAATATAAGAAGTTGTTGGACAGTAATTTGTTGATTTTTCAATGAGATACGATGTGCAGTTAGAGCTTTCTTCTCATGTTTTTTTTTGTTGTTGGTATTTTAGCCCTTAACCCTAAAATAATATGACAAAATTGTATATTTAAAGCGTACAGCCGCGCGGCTATACTCTTTAAATGTATATTAAAATTTAACAGTATAGCCGGTCGGCTATACTTTCTAAATTGATTGGAATATTTTAAAAGTATAGCCGCCCGGCTCTACTCTTCAAATATATTCAAGACGAACACGAAGCTTGCACTCGCAGGAGACGGAACTTGCTCTCGCAGTCACTGCTTCGTCCTCCGGGTTCGGCACCGGAAAAAGACCCAACCCGCCTAGCTGCCTGCCTGGCCCCTAGCGACCGCCTAGCCCCCTAACGACCGCCTAGAGACCGCCTAGAGACCGCCTAGCGACCGCCTAGCCGCCTAGCGCCCGCCTAGAGCTCGTTCTAGAAGGGTTCAACGACAATTCACAAGATGCACATTCTTGAAGGTAATATTAGATATCCCACACTCGTAGTAGTAGTTCAGAACTTCAGATAGGTTGATATACAGTCAATATAATATTCTGACCTTCTGTGAACTGTCGCGGGAATTTAAATCCCGTCAGCACTGACAGCATCAAGTGTTTTCGACAATTGGCCTATTTTGCTTTTTACAAAATATAATCTCACATTAACTCAACAAATCTGATGTTTTGCGGTTCATAAACAACCTTTCTGATGACCCTCTGCTGAAGACGCTTGGGCCTAACTTCAGATCCTATTTCTATCGAGCTTTTCATCAGTTCAAGAGAGTCTTTGCAGAATTTAAAAGCTCTCACCATGAGGTATGTATCAAAAGTCCTTTGCTAATTGGTCTGTAACAGGTGTTGGAAAAGGAAAATATTTCTTCAATGTTCTTAGGAGGACACTGAGGCCACTCCTATGATACATCTTTATAGTTTTCTGCCATTAAGTCTGCTGTTGTTTATATTTGCATATCTCTTCACTTTTATAGAATAGTTTACAAATTTTGGTGGTTCGTTTTCTAATTTTCAAGAACTCTGAAGGCACGTGTAACTATATCACTTCAATCTTGAAGATGTTGAGCCACAAATCTTTGCAAAACTTAAACATGTAACGGATTGTCTTTTCCTACCTCCAAAATTATTAGTTGTAAAACACTGAGAATTAATTGACAGATGCTTGTATTACGCTAAACAATCTCATTTAGCAGGTTTTCAAACCATGAAGGCATTCAAACCATGAATGCATATGCTATATTGTTGAGGACTGCACCATTATGTACAATCACGACCGCCTAGGCCAATTTTCTTTATGCAGTTACAATATTTCATCAAAGAGAAACTGGAAAAGAATGAATTCAAAGCAACTCTTGCAAATGAGGAATTAGTTTTCTTTACGGTATGTAGTCAATTTTCTTTCTTTTTAATTATTTCTGTACTCTTTTCTGCTGCAACTTTTTCTCAAGAAATATGTCCTATTTAAGTATTTTCTTGTGGTATTGTCCTTAATCAGAGTTGCTCTCATCAAAACTCACTAGCTGAAAGCGTCACAAGTAGTTGTATTCAGCTTAGCTGATTGTGATGTCAAGTATTGTCGACCAACTGAAATTTTCTTTTGCTGTAACTTCTGCAGATGGAATCTGTGTATACACTATTTCAAGATTTTAGATTGGTATATTGTATATACTTTTTTGTAGTATAGCAGTGATAATTCTCTTAGAATTTGCTTTCTCCAGTTTTTGTTTAGGGCAAAGATTCATGAAGTTACCAAATTGAGTGAGGAAGGATCTCCTAAAGTACCACTGCAATGTGCACGTGTTAGGTACACAATTACAGTCACTTCAATCATACTCACTTAGCCAGTTAGTGATTGGGGTGACCAGTCCAGAATTTTCAGATTCTTTAGAGGGCATGTGTTTGGTGTCGTTTTTTTTACCATTGTGTGATGTTCTAAGCAAACTGTTTCCTCAGGTTCTAATTCTGCTGTGATATTTAGTGTGTATGATGGTCCGTGCGGCTAAAATTTTAAAAAAAAAATCCCTCTATAATTTAGACTCCACATGTCAAATAGAGGTATAATTATGATAAAAAGGACCCCTTATCAGGTGCCACTTGTCAACAGAAGTATAGTTGTATAAAAAAAAAATTAAAATCAAGAGGTATAGCCGCGCGGCTATACTTTTTCTTTTTTTGCGGCTATACTTTTTCATTTTTTGAAAAAGAAAAATCCCTCTATAATTTAGGCTCCACGTTCTAAAGAGAGGTAGAAATATGAAAAAAAGAACCCCTTACAAGGTGCCACATGTCAACTTAAGTGTATTTCCTTAAAAAGATTAAAAACAAGGAGTATAGCCGTGCGGCTATACTTTTTTTTTTTCAAAAAGAAAAATCCCTCTTTAATTTAGGTTCCAAGTGTCAAAGATAGGAATAAATATGATAAAGAAAGACCCCTTTTAAGGCGCCACCTGTCAACACAAGTGTATTTCTCTAAAAAAAATTAAAAAACATAGTATAGCCGTACGGCTATACCTTTAAAAAAGAAAAAGAAAAGCAAAATCCCCATTTAATTTAGGCTCTACGTGTCAACGAGAGGTATAATTACGAGAACAAAATGACCCCTTATAACGTGACACGTGTCGACAGAAGCATATTTCTTTAAAAAAATTAAAAACTAGGCGTATAGCCGTGCGGCTATACTGTTTAAAAAAGAAAAAGAAAAATCCCTCTATAATATAGGCACCACGTGTCAAATAGAGGTATAATTTGGATAAAAAGGACCCCTTATAAGGTGCCATGTGTCAACCTGAGTGTATTTCTTTAAAAAGATTGAAAACAAAGAGTATAGCCGAGCAGCTATACTTTTTTTTTTAAAACAGAAAAATCCCTCTAGAATTTAGACTCCACGTGTCAAATAGAGGTATAATTATGATAAAAAAAGGACCCCTTATAAGTTCTCACGTGTCAACAGAAGTATAGTTGTATAAAAAAAATTAAAAACAAGGAGTATAGCCGCGCGGCTATACATTTTCTTTTTGTGAAAAAGAAAAATCCCTCTATAATTTTGGCTCCACGTTCTAAAGAGAGGTAGAAATACGAAAAAAAAAAGAACCCCTTACAAGGTTCCACGTGTCAACATAAGTGTATTTCCTTAAAAAGATTAAAAACAAGGAGTATAGCCGCGCGGCGATACTTTTTTTTTTTTTTTTAAAAAGAAAAATCCCTCTTTAATTTAGGTTCCAAGTGTCAAAGATAGGAATAAATATGATAAAGAAAGACCCCTTTTAAGGCGCCCCGTGTCAACACAAGTGTATTTCTCTAAAAAAAAAATTAAAAAACATAGTATAGCTGTACGGCTATACCTTTAAAAAAAAAAGAAGCAAAATCCCTATTTAATTTAGGCTCTACGTGTCAACGGGAGGTACAATTATGAAAACAAAATGACCCCTTATAACGTGACACGTGTCAACAGAAGCACTTTTCTTTAAAAAATTAAAAACTAGGAGTCTAGCCGTGCGGCTATACTTTTTAAAACAGAAAAAGAAAAATCCCTCTATAATATAGGCACCACGTGTCAAGTAGAGTTATAATTTGGATAAAAAGGACCCCATATAAGGTGCCATGTCCCAACCAGAGTGTATATCTTTAAAAAGATTAAAAACAAAGAGTATAGTCGTGCGGCTATACTGTTTTTTTTTAAAACTGAAAAATCCCTCTATAATTTAGACTCCACGTGTCAAAGAGAGGTAGAAATATGAAAAAAAAGAACCCCTTACAAGGTGCCACGTGTCAACATAAGTGTATTTCCTTAAAATGATTAACAACAAGGAGTATAGCCGTGCGGCTATACTTTTTTTTCTTTTTTTGAAAAAGAAAAATCCCTCTTTAATTTAGGTTCCAAGTGTCAAAGATAGGAATAAATATGACAAAGAAAGACCCCTTATAAGGCGCCACATGTCAACACAAGTGTATTTCTCTAAAAAAATTAAAAAACATAGTATAGCCGTACGTCTATACCTTAAATAAAAAAAAATAAAAAAAAAAAGCAAAATCCCTATTTAATTTAGGCTCTACGTGTCAACGGGAGGTATAATTATGAAAACAAAATGACCCCTTATGACGTGACACGTGAAAACAGAAGCATATTTCTTTAAAAAATTAAGGCTTTTATCACAAATGGTCCTTAATGTTTACGATTTTATCACGAATGGTCCTTAAGGTTTTTTTGTGACACTAATACTCCTAAACGTTAGTGCTTTTTATCACAAATGGTCCCTCCGTTAAAAATTCTGTTAAGTGTAATAAGTGGAGCCCACATATCCAATCACATCGTGACATGTGGATTAAATAAATAAAGAAATAATATATTTTTTATTTTATGAAAATCCATCCCCTCTGTCTCTCTCCCCCTCCCCTCTGCCCTCTCTCCTCCCTGTGCTCTCCCTCTCCCTTTTTTTTTTTCCTTGCCTCTACAGCCCTACCACCCCATGCCCACCTACCCGCAACCCACCCCTCTCCCTCTGTATATTTTGCAAAATAATCACTTGCACAAGGTAGTTTGACATTTCCTTTTACACAAATATTTATTCAAACAACTTCAAATAATTAAAAACAGAGGGGGAGAGTAGAGGAGGAGAGAAAATATAGTGGGAGAGGGTAGGGGAGTTGGGTGTGTGGGTTGTGGCTTGCGGCTTGCTGGTGGCTGTGTTAAAAAAACAAAGACCAATAAAACAATCCCAAAGACCATTTTTTCTTGCAGGTGGCAGGCAATGGGCAAGAAAAAAACAAAGGGGGATTGTGGGTTATGATTTATATACCACTATACAAAGATGGAGAAAGATACATGGGTTATATTATTATTTTTACAGAGGGAGAAGGAGAGGACAGGGGGGAGAGAGGGAGGGCAGAGGGGGCAGAGGATGGAGAGCGAGGGCAGAGGGGGATAGAGATGGAGTAGAGGAAGGGGGATGAAAAGTTGTAGAAAAAGAAAAAAGGAATTTTCATAAAAAAATTTATTTAATTATTTTTTCATCCACATGTCACAACGTGATTGGAGATATGGGCTCCACTTGTCTTCCACATCAGACACTTAACAAAATTTTTAACGGAGGGACCATTTGTGATAAAAAGCCCTAACGTTAAGGACTATTAGTGTCACAAAAAAACCTCAAGGACCGTTCGTGATAAAATCTTAAACGTTAAGGACCATTTGTGATAAAAAGCCAAAAATTAAAAACTAGGAGTATAGCCGTGCGGCTATACTTTTTAAAAAAGAAAAAGAAAAATCCTTCTATAATATAGGCACCACGTGTCAAGTAGAGGTATAATTTGGATAAAAAGGACCCCTTTTAAGGTGCCATGTGTCTACCTGAGTGTATTTTTTTAAAAAGATTAAAAACAAAGAGTATAGCCGTGCGGCTATACTGTTTTTTTTTTAAAACAGAAAAATCCCTCTATAATTTAGACTCCACGTGTCAAATAGAGGTATAATTATGATAAAAAAGGACACCTTATAAGTTCCCTCGTGTCAACATAAGTGTATTTCCTTAAAAAGATTAAAAACAAGGAGTATAGCCGTGCGGCTATACGTTTTTTTTTTTTTTGAAATAGGAAAATCCCTCTAATTCAGGTTCCAAGTGTCAAAGATAGGAATAAATATGACAAAGAAAGACCCCTTATAAGGCGCCACGTGTCAACACAAGTGTATTTCTCTAAAAAAATTATAAAACATAGTATAGCCGTACATCTACACCTTAAATTTAAAAAAAGAAAAAAAAGCAAAATCCCTATTTAATTTAGTCTCTACTTGTCAACGGGAGGTATAATTATGAAAACAAACTGACCCCCTATAACGTGACACGTGAAACCAGAAGCACATTTGTTTAAAAAATTTAAAACTGGGAGTATAGCCGTGCGGCTATACTTTTTAAAAAAGAAAAAGAAAAATCCTTCTATAATATAGGCACCACGTGTCAAGTAGAGGTATAGTTTGGATAAAAAGGACCCCTTTTAAGGTGCCATATGTCAACCTGAGTGTAATTCTTTAAAAAGATTAAAAACAAAGAGTATAACCGGGCGGTTATACTATTTTTTTTTTAAAACAGAAAAATCCCAGTATAATATAGACTCCACGTGTCAAATAGAGGTATAATTATGATAAACAAGGACACCTTATAAGTTCCCACGTGTCAACAGAAGTATAGTTCTTTAAAAAAATTAAAGACAAGGAGTATAGCCGCGCGGCTATACTTTTTCTTTTTTTGAAAAAGAAAAATCCCTCTATAATTTAGGCTCCACGTTCTAAAGAGAGGTAGAAATATGAAAAAAAGAACCCCTTACAAGGTGCCACGTGTCAACATAAGTGAATTTCCTTAAAAAGATTAAAAACAAGGAGTATAGCCGCGCGGCTATACTTTTTTAAAAAGAAAAAGAAAAATCCCTCTATAATATAGTCACCACGTGTCAATTAGAGGTATAATATGTATAAAAAGGACCCCTTATAAGGTGCCATGTGTCAACCTGAGGGTATTTCTTTCAAAAGATTAAAAACGAAGAGTATAGCCATGCGGCTATACTGTTTTTTTTAAACAGAAAAATCCCTCTATAATTTAGACTCCACGTGTCAAATAGAGGTATAATTATGATAAAAAAGGACACCTTACAAGTTCCCACGTGTCAACAGAAGTATAGTTGTTGGCTGCGCAAATCTCTCGGCCTGGTTTTCCGGGCCGAGGGGACGTGCGTTTAACACGGAGTCCTACTTTTGGATGCGGTGTGGTTTGTGCGCGGGCGTGCCAGCACGGTCTACCATGCGTCGAGTGCGGTGAAGTGTTTGGGTAGAAAATGTTTGGGGTGTTGCGCCTGTTTGGTCTGGACTTCTTATCAAACGATTGTAGCCGAGAAAGGAACTGGTCTCGGCCGTCAGGTTCACGGCCTGAGCTACAAGGCCGTTAGTGGTGGTGTAGGTGGTGGATTTTGGGCGGTGCTCCGGCGCGTTGCTCAGAGAGCGACGGTCGTATGATATATGGGGTGAGTGAGGCGATAACAGGGATGATGCTCCGGCGCCTTGAGAAATCAAGGGTCGTGTGATATATTGATGAATGGAAGTTGCTTACAATCTATTACTACTCCTAAGAAAGCATGTAAAAATATTGAAAGTACATGACAGAAAAATAAGTTGCTCCGTGGGAGGCTTTTGGTTTTTGGTGTTGGACCCCTTGTATGTGGTCTTGAGCTTGGTTTTTATAGTAGGAGCTTTGGAGAGACAATCGAGGCTTGACAAGACCTGCATGGTGGAGTCTTAATCAGGGCAAGCATGGCTGGGTCTGATCAGCATTTGGGATCGTGAAGCATGGTGGTGTGACCCCCATAAATCTCGGCAGATCTCGGCCTTCACCCAGATCGAGGGCTCTGCACCTCTGGCCGTGGGAACGCATTAAATGCCCTGGTTTAGTGGTTGGTGAAGAGACTGCCAGTTGCAAGAACCTTTGATGGAATGTTTGTGCCTAACCACCCTGATTACAAAATCTCGATTTTCAATCACTTCCCTTCTGCCCTCATGCATTAAATGCTTCATGCCCTAGTGGATTTGCTGTGGTGGACAGAGACATTGCCTCATTAAATGAAGCGTGGGACCCTGAGGCCACGTGATGATTTGGTCAATATCTCCCTGGCCGTGCCCCGCGAGTTCCTCGGCCTCGGCCCGCGAGGTTACTCGAGAGGCCGAGAAAATCCTGCCTTAGTGCTTTCCCCTTCGTTGTCCGAGAACAGGAGGCAACAACAAGTTGCTGTCTCTTTGAGCCCATGGGAAAAGGCCACGGGCGAGAGGAGGATTCTTCGGCCACAAAGGCCGTGATTTATTAGGCATAAACATTGCCCCCCTGTCCCTGGATTCTTCGGCCGTAGTCTGGGTTGGGGCCGAATGGATCCCAAGGGACAGACCCTTTGCATTCCTTTGAAACGACGTGCCATGTGTCTACCTGAGGGTATTTCTTTCAAAAGATTAAAAACGAAGAGTATAGCCGTACGGCAATACTGTTT
Organism: Prunus salicina; assembly: GCA_020226455.1. NCBI lineage: Eukaryota > Viridiplantae > Streptophyta > Magnoliopsida > Rosales > Rosaceae > Prunus > Prunus salicina. The sequence continues at coordinate 4,981,819 of CM035341.1, read as the reverse complement.
TTTTTTTAAAACAGAAAAATCCCTCTATAATTTAGACTCCACGTGTCAAATAGAGGTATAATTATGACACAAAAGGACACCTTATAAGTTCCCACGTGTCAACAGAAGTATAGTTCTTAAAAAAAAATCAAAGACAAGGAGTATAGCCGCGCGGCTATACTTTTTCTTTTTCTGAAAAAGAAAAATTCCTCTATAATTTAGGCTCCACGTTCTAAATAGAGGTAGAAATATGAAAAAAAGAACCCCTTACAAGGTGCCTCGTGTCAACATAAGTGTATTTCCTTAAAAAGATTAAAAACAAGGAGTATAGCCGTGCGGCTATACTTTTTTTTTTTTTTGAAAAAGGAAAATCCCTCCAATTCAGGTTCCAAGTGTCAAAGATAGGAATAAATATGACAAAGAAAGACCCCTTATAAGGCGCCACGTGTCAACACAAGTGTAGTTCTCTAAAAAAATTATAAAACATAGTATAGCCGTACATCTATACCTTAAATTTAAAAAAAGAAAAAAAAGCAAAATCCCTATTTAATTTAGGCTCTACGTGCCAACGGGAGGTATAATTATGAAAACAAACTGACCCCCTATAACGTGACACGTGAAAACAGAAGCATATTTCTATAAAAAATTAAAAACTAGGAGTATAGCCGTGCGGCTATACTTTTTAAAAAAGAAAAAGAAAAATCCTTCTATAATATAGGCACCACGTGTCAAGTAGAGGTATAGTTTGGACAAAAAGGACCCCTTTTAAGGTGCCATGTGCCAACCTGAGTGTATTTCTTTAAAAAGATTAAAAACAAGGAGTATAGCCATGTGGCTATACTGTTTTTTTTAAACAGAAAAATCCCTCTATAATTTAGACTCCACGTGTCAAATAGAGGTATAACTATGATAAAAAATGACACCTTATAAGATCCCACGTGTCAACAGAAGTATAGTTCTTTAAAAAAATTAAAGACAAGGAGTATAGCCGCGCGGCTATACTTTTTCTTTTTTTGAAAAAGAAAAATCCCTCTATAATTTAGGCTCCACGTTCTAAAGAGAGGTAGAAATATGAAAAAAAGAACCCCTTACAAGATCCCACATGTCAAAATAAGTGTATTTCCATAAAAAGATTAAAAACAAGGAGTATAGCCGCGCGGCTATACTTTTTAAAAAAAAGAAAAAAAGAAAAATCCCTCTAATTCAGGTTCCAAGTGTCAAAGATAGGAATAAATATGACAAAGAAAGACCCCTTATAAGGCACCACGTGTCAACACAAGTGTATTTCTCAAAAAAAAAATTATAAATCATAGTAGCCGTACGTCTACACCTTAAATTATAAAAAAAAAATCAAAATCAAAATCCCTATTTAATTTAGGCTCTCCGTGTCAACGGGAGGTATAATTAAGAAAACAAAATGACCCCCCTCTAACGTGACACGTGAAAACAGAAGCATATTTGTTTAAAAAATTAAAAACTAGGAGTATAGCCGTGCGGCTATACTTTTAAAAAAAGAAAAAGAAAAAACCTTCTATAATATAGGCACCACGTGTCAAGTAGAGGTATAATTTGGATAAAAAGGACCCCTTTTAAGGTGCCATGTGTCTTCCTGAGTGTATTTCTTTAAAAAGATTAAAAACAAAGAGTATAGCCGTGCGGCTATACTGTTTTTTTTTTAAAACAGAAAAATCCCTCTATAATTTAGACTCCACGTGTCAAATAGAGGTATAATTATGACACAAAAGGACACCTTATAAGTTCCCACGTGTCAACAGAAGTCTAGTTCTTAAAAAAAAATTAAAGACAAGGAGTATAGCCGCGCGGCTATACCTTTTATTTTTTTGAAAAAGAAAAATTCCTCTATAATTTTGGCTCCACGTTCTAAATAGAGGTAGAAATATGAAAAAAAGAACCCTTACAAGGTGCCTCGTGTCAACATAAGTGTATTTCCTTAAAAAGATTAAAAACAAGGAGTATAGCCGTGCGGCTATACGTTTTTTTTTTTTTTTTTGAAATAGGAAAATCCCTCTAATTCAGGTTCCAAGTGTCAAAGATAGGAATAAATATGACAAAGAAAGACCCCTTATAAGGCGCCACGTGTCAACACAAGTGTATTTCTCTAAAAAAAATTATAAAACATAGTATAGCCGTACATCTACACCTTAAATTTAAAAAAAGAAAAAAAAGCAAAATCCCTATTTAATTTAGGCTCTACTTGTCAACGGGAGGTATATTTATGAAAACAAACTGACCCCCTATAACGTGACACGTGAAAACAGAAGCATATTTCTTTAAAAAACAAAAAACTAGGAGTATAGCCGTGCGGCTATTCTTTTTAAAAAAGAAAAAGAAAAATCCTTCTATAATATAGGCACCACGTGTCAAGTAGAGGTATAGTTTGGACAAAAAGGACCCCTTTTAAGGTGCCATGTGCCAACCTGAGTGTATTTCTTTAAAAAGATTAAAAACAAGGAGTATAGCCAAGCGGCTATACTGTTTTTTTTTTAAACAGAAAAATCCCTCTATAATTTAGACTCCACGTGTCAAATAGAGGTATAATTATGATAAAAAAGGACACCTTATAAGTTCCCACGTGTCAACAGAAGTATAGTTCATTAAAAAAATTAAAGACAAGGAGTATAGCCGCGCGGCTATACTTTTTCTTTTTTTGAAAAAGAAAAATCCCTCTATAATTTAGTCTCCACGTTCTAAAGAGAGGTAGAAATATGAAAAAAAGAACCCCTTACAAGGTGCCTCGTGTCAACATAAGTGTATTTCCTTAAAAAGATTAAAAACAAGGAGTATCGCCGTGCGGCTATACTTTTTTTTTTTTTTTAAAAGAAAAATCCCTCTGTAATTTAGGTTCCAAGTGTCAAATATAGGAATAAATATGATAAAGAAAGACCCCTTTTAAGGCGCCACGTGTCAACACAAGTGTATTTCTCTAAAACAATTAAAAAACATAGTATAGCCGTACGGCTATACCTTTAAATTAAAAAAAAAAAAGCAAAATCCCTATTTAATTTAGGCTCTACGTGTCAACGGGAGGTACAATTATGAAAACAAAATGACCCCTTATAACGTGACACGTGTCAACAGAAGCATATTTCTTTAAAAATTAAAAACTACGAGTATAGCCGTGCGGCTATACTTTTTAGAAAAGAAAAAGAAAAATCCATCTATAATATAGGCACCACGTGTCAAATAGAGGTATAATTTGGATAAAAAGGACCCCTTTTAAGGTCCCATGTGTCAACATGAGTGTATTTCTTTAAAAAGATTAAAAACAAAGTGTATAGCCGTGCGGCTATACTGTTTCTTTTTTTGAAAACAGAAAAATCCCTGTATAATATAGACTCCACGTGTCAAATAGAGCTATAATTATGATAAAAAGGACACCTTATAAGTATAGTTCTTCAAAAAAATTAAAGACACGGCGTATAGCCGCGCGGCTATACTTTTTCTTTTTTTGAAAAGGAAAAATCCCTCTATAATTTATGCTCCACGTTCTAAAGAGAGGTAGAAATATGAAAAAAGAACCCCTTACAAGGTGCCACGTGTCAACATAAGTGTATTTCCTTGAAAAGATTAAAAACAAGGAGTATAGCCGCGCGGCTATACTTTTTTAAAAAGAAAAAGAAAAATCCCTCTATAATATAGTCACCACGTGTCAATTGGAGGTATCATATGTATAAAAAGGACCCCTTATAAGGTGCCATGTGTCAACCTGAGGGTATTTCTTTACAAAGATTAAAAACGAAGAGTATAGCCATGCGGCTATACTGTTTTTTTTTTTTTAAACAGAAAAATCCCTCTATAATTTAGACTCCACGTGTCAAATAGAGGTATAATTATGATAAAAACGGACACCTTACAAGTTCCCACGTGTCAACAGAGGTATAGTTCATTAAAAAAATTAAAGACAAGGAGTATAGCCGCGCGGCTATACTTTTTCTTTTTCTGAAAAAGAAAAATTCCTCTATAATTTAGGCTCCACGTTCTAAATAGAGGTAGAAATATGAAAAAAAGAACCCCTTACAAGGTGCTTCGTGTCAACATAAGTGTATTTCCTTAAAAAGATTAAAAACAAGGAGTATAGCCGTGCGGCTATACGTTTTTTTTTTTTTTTGAAATAGGAAAATCCCTCTAATTCAGGTTCCAAGTGTCAAAGATAGGAATAAATATGACAAAGAAAGACCCCGTTTAAGGCGCCACGTGTCAACACAAGTGTATTTCTCTAAAAAAATTATAAAACATAGTATAGCCGTGCATCTATACCTGAAATTTAAAAAAAGAAAAAAAAGCAAAATCCCTATTTGATTTAGGCTCTACGTGTCAACGGGAGGTATAATTATGAAAACAAACTGACCCCCTATAACGTGACACGTGAAAACAGAAGCATATTTCTTTAAAAAATTAAAAACTAGGAGTATAGCCGTGCGGCTATACTTTTTAAAAAAGAAAAAAAAGTTTAAGGTTCCATGTGTCAACCTGAGGGTATTTCTTTAAAAAGATTAAAAACGAAGAGTATAGCCATGCGGCTATACTGTTTTTTTTAAACAGAAAAATCCCTCTATAATTTAGACTCCACGTGTCAAATAGAGGTATAATTTTGATAAAAAAGGACACCTTACAAGTTCCCACGTGTCAACAGAAGTATAGTTCATTAAAAAAATTAAAGACAAGGGGTATAGCCGGGCGGCTATACTTTTTCTTTTTCTGAAAAAGAAAAATTCCTTTATAATTTAGGCTCCACGTTCTAAATAGAGGTAGAAATATGAAAAAAAGAACCCCTTACAAGGTGCCTCGTGTCAACATAAGTGTATTTCCTTAAAAAGATTAAAAACAAGGAGTATAGCCGTGCGGCTATAAATTTTTTTTTTTGAAAAAGGAAAATCCCTCTAATTCAGGTTCCAAGTGTCAAAGATAGGAATAAATATGACAAAGAAAGACCCCTTATAAGGCGCCACGTGTCAACACAAGTGTATTTCTCTAAAAAAAATTATAAAACATAGTATAGCCGTACATCTACACCTTAAATTTAAGAAAAGAAAAAAAAGCAAAATCCCTATTTAATTTAGGCTCTACTTGTCAACGGGAGGTATAATTATGAAAACAAACTGACCCCCTATAACGTGACACGTGAAACCAGAAGCACATTTCTTTAAAAAATTTAAAACTGGGAGTATAGCCGTGCGGCTATACTTTTTAAAAAAGAAAAAAAAAATCCTTCTATAATATAGGCACCACGTGTCAAGTAGAGGTATAGTTTGGATAAAAAGGACCCCTTTTAAGGTGCCATATGTCAACCTGAGTGTATTTCTTTAAAAAGATTAAAAACAAAGAGTATAGCCGGGCGGTTATACTGTTTTTTTTTTAGAACAGAAAAATCCCAGTATAATATAGACTCCACGTGTCAAATAGAGGTATAATTATGATAAAAAAAGGACACCTTACAAGTACCCACGTGTCAACAGAAGTATAGTTCATTAAAAAAATTAAAGACAAGGAGTATAGCCGGGCGGCTATACTTTTTCTTTTTCTGAAAAAGAAAAATTCCTCTATAATTTAGGCTCCACGTTCTAAATAGAGGTAGAAATATGAAAAAAAGAACCCCTTACAAGGTGCCTCGTGTCAACATAAGTGTATTTCCTTAAAAAGATTAAAAACAAGGAGTATAGCCGGGCGGCTATACGTTTTTTTTTTTTTTGAAATAGGAAAATCCCTCTAATTCAGGTTCCAAGTGTCAAAGATAGGAATAAATATGACAAAGAAAGACCCCTTTTAAGGCGCCACGTGTCAACACAAGTGTATTTCTCTAAAAAAATTATAAAACATAGTATAGCCGTACATCTATACCTTAAATTTAAAAAAAGAAAAAAAAAAGCAAAATCCCTATTTAATTTAGGCTCTACGTGTCAACGGGAGGTATAATTATGAAAACAAACTGACCCCCTATAACGTGACACGTGAAAACAGAAGCATATTTCTTTAAAAAATTAAAAACTAGGAGTATAGCCATGCGGCTATACTGTTTTTTTTTTTAAACAGAGAAATCCCTTTATAATTTAGACTCCACGTGTCAAATAGAGGAATAATTATGATAAAAAAGGACGCCTTATAAGTTCCCACGTGTCAACAGAAGTATAGCTCATTAAAAAAATTAAAGACAAGGAGTATAGCCGCGCGGCTATACTTTTTCTTTTTTTGAAAAAGAAAAATCCCTCTATAATTTAGTCTCCACGTTCTAAAGAGAGGTAGAAATATGAAAAAAAGAACCCCTTACAAGGTGCCTCGTGTCAACATAAGTGTATTTCCTTAAAAAGATTAAAAACAAGGAGTATCGCCGTGCGGCTATACTTTTTTTTTTTTTTTTAAAGAAAAATCCCTCTGTAATTTAGGTTCCAAGTGTCAAAGATAGGAATAAATATGATAAAGAAAGACCCCTTTTAAGGCGCCACGTGTCAACACAAGTGTATTTCTCTAAAACAATTAAAAAACATAGTATAGCCGTACGGCTATACCTTTAAATTTAAAAAAAAAAGCAAAATCCCTATTTAATTTAGCCTCTACGTGTCAACGGGAGGTATAATTATGAAAACAAAATGACCCCTTATAACGTGACACGTGTCAACAGAAGCATATTTCTTTAAAAATTAAAAACTAGGAGTATAGCCGTGCGGCTATACTTTTTAGAAAAGAAAAAGAAAAATCCATCTATAATATAGGCACCACGTGTCAAATAGAGGTATAATTTGGATAAAAAGGACCCCTTTTAAGGTCCCATGTGTCAACCTGAGTGTATTTCTTTAAAAAGATTAAAAACAAAGTGTATAGCCGTGCGGCTATACTGTTTTTTTTTTTAAACAGAAAAATCCCTGTATAATATAGACTCCACGTGTCAAATAGAGCTATAATTATGATAAAAAGGACACCTTATAAGTTCCGACGTGTCAACAGAAGTATAGTTCTTTAAAAAAATTAAAGACAAGGAGTATAGCCGCGTGGCTATACTTTTTCTTTTTTTGAAAAAGAAAAATCCCTCTATAATTTAGACTCCACGTGTCAAATAGAGATATAATTATGATAAAAAAGGACACCTTATAAGTTCCCACGTGTCAACAGAGATATAGTTCTTTAAAAAAAATTAAAGACACGGAGTATAGCCGCGCGGCTATACTTTTTCTTTTTTTGAAAAGGAAAAATCCCTCTATAATTTATGCTCCACGTTCTAAAGAGAGGTAGAAATATGAAAAAAAGAACTCCTTACAAGGTGCCACGTGTCAACATAAGTGTATTTCCTTAAAAAGATTAAAAACAAGGAGTACAGCCGCGCGGCTATACTTTTTTAAAAAGAAAAAGAAAAATCCCTCTATAATATAGTCACCACGTGTCAATTAGAGGTATCATATGTATAAAAAGGACCCCTTATAAGGTGCCATGTGTCAACCTGAGGGTATTTCTTTAAAAAGATTAAAAACGAAGAGTATAGCCACGCGGCTATACTGTTTTTTTTTAAACAGAAAAATCCCTCTATAATTTAGACTCCACGTGTCAAATAGAGGTATAATTATGATAAAAAAAGGACACCTTACAAGTTCCCACGTGTCAACAGAAGTATAGTTCATTAACAAAATTAAAGACAAGGAGTATAGCCGCGCGGCTATACTTTTTCTTTTTCTGAAAAAGAAAAATTCCTCTATAATTTAGGCTCCACGTTCTAAATAGAGGTAGAAATATGAAAAAAAGAACCCCTTACAAGGTGCCTCGTGTCAACATAAGTGTATTTCCTTAAAAAGATTAAAAACAAGGAGTATAGCCGTGCGGCTATACGTTTTATTTTTTTTTTGAAATAGGAAAATCCCTCTAATTCAGGTTCCAAGTGTCAAAGATAGGAATAAATATGACAAAGAAAGACCCCTTATAAGGCGCCACGTGTCAACACAAGTGTATTTCTCTAAAAAAATTATAAAACATAGTATAGCCGTACATCTATACCTTAAATTTAAAAAAAGAAAAAAAAGCAAAATCCCTATTTAATTTAGGCTCTACGTGTCAACGGGAGGTATAATTATGAAAACAAACTGACCCCCTATAACGTGACACGTGAAAACAGAAGCATATTTCTTTAAAAAATTAAAAACTAGGAGTATAGCCGTGCGGCTATACTTTTTAAAAAAGAAAAAGAAAAATCCTTCTATAATATAGGCACCACGTGTCAAGTAGAGGTATAGTTTGGACAAAAAGGACCCCTTTTAAGGTGCCATGTGCCAACCTGAGTGTATTTCTTTAAAAAGATTAAAAACAAGGGGTATAGCCATGCGGCTATACTGTTTTTTTAAAACAGAAAAATCCCTCTATAATTTAGACTCCACGTGTCAAATAGAGGTATAATTATGATAAAAAAAAGGACACCTTATAAGTTCCCACGTGTCAACAGAAGTATAGTTCTTTAAAAAAATTAAAGACAAGGAGTATAGCCGCGCGGCTATACTTTTTCTTTTTTTGAAAAAAAAAATCCCTCTATAATTTAGGCTCCACGTTCTAAAGAGAGGTAGAAATATGAAAAAAGAACCCCTTACAAGGTGCCACGTGTCAACATAAGTGTATTTCCTTAAAAAGATTAAAAACAAGGAGTATAGCCGCGCGGCTATACTTTTTTAAAAAGAAAAAGAAAAATGCCTCTATAATGTAGTCACCACGTGTCAATTAGAGGTATAATATGTATAAAAAGGACCCCTTATAAGGTGCCATGTGTCAACCTGAGGGTATTTCTTTAAAAAGATTAAAAACGAAGAGTATAGCCATGCGGCTATACTGTTTTTTTTTTTAAACAGAAAAATCCCTCTATAATTTAGACTCCACGTGTCAAATAGAGGTATAATTATGATAAAAAAGGACACCTTATAAGTTCCCACGTGTCAACAGAAGTATAGTTCATTAAAAAAATTAAAGACAAGGAGTATAGCCGCGTGGCTATACTTTTTCTTTTTTTGAAAAAGAAAAATCCCTCTATAATTTAGTCTCCACGTTCGGAAATATCCCTCTATAATTTAGTCTCCATTGGAATAAGAAAAATCCCTCTATAATTTAGTCTCCATTGGAATAAGAAAATTCCTAACTACTGTGATAACAGTAGCATCATTCATCATCACAGAATCATCAACTGTGAGATGACGATTTTGAGATACAAAGGATGGACGCCAGATTTTGGCACCATGAGCTGTGTCGGGAGCAATATTTAAATCAAGATGGTTTGGGTGAGAAGAAGAGGAAGCCATTTTAAGGAGGCTTCAGAGAAAGCTTTTAGAGAAACTGAATTTTCAGAAAATGGGGGAGATAAGTTGAAACACAGATACTCTAATCAAGCCTTGCAGAGGCAATATCTATAGGCGGAAATATGGCAGCAGTTTTCTGAATCCCAATGATATCTCGGATCCCCATGTTATCTTTTCTTTCCCAGGCTCCAAGGCTCCATTAATGTTTGTCGGCACTTTCGGCGTTTTCAGGATTATTTCTGTAAAAGCCGATCTTGCTTTGCGGATTTCACGGAGCTACTTTTTCAAAAGCACCCCGAGAACCGAGCAAATTTCTGTGGTTAATTTGAAATTCACCGGATTTACTTATTCCCCTTATTTGTGTATAAATATGTTACTAACGAAATTTCCTTTGCAGAAGACATCCAATTTTTCTCCATACCAAATGATGCAATATCCAATTGTTTTTCCTATCAGTGAGCACCCGATGTGCTTAAGAAGCGAGACTATCTCTGATCATCCATTCAGGAAGCGAGACTATCCCTGATCATGTTTCTGCAAGATCAGGGAACTGTAAGGACGACCACATGATCTAATCTCCTGAGGTCCTTCTAGACTGGGAGAAATGAGAGTTTGTTGTCTGCTCCCACCAGCTTCCTTCCTTGATTGCTTACCTTGCCTTGCAATCAATATCACAATTCTTGTATCTTTTCTTTCTTTTATAACTCTCTGTTCATAAGGGATTTTATTTCTTTAGAGCGAACATCCGAAGAAAGAATCCATGAAGTGATCCTAACACTGAGGGTTATCTTTTTTGACAGAAAGAGAAGAATTGTGATTTTTGCTCTTGCAGGATATAACTAGATCATCCAGCGTCACATTATATTTGCAGAGCCGATACGAGCTTGAATGATACTTGAGAAAAGTTTCTCCCACCTAAGGATGTAAGCAATGTTTGTATTATTTCATGCTTGTACTCTTGTTTTGATATTTTGTACTACATCCTTAAAGGTAACCAAATGAGGAGATAAGGCCGTTCCAGAAGAACGACTTGTATTATGACCATTCCAGAAGAATGGCTTGTATCATTCTGATATGTATCCATGAATTATTAAAATTTCACAGATTGCAAGTTGGATACATTGATAATACACTGCACAGATCAAAGTCCCATAAGAATAGAATATGGGTATAGCAGTGATCAATATGATGCACGCCTGTTGCGTAGCAAATGATATGGATTGAAGTCCCGGAAGGACAATCCTTTAACATGTCAAATTAATACGATGCACGCCTAATGCGTAGCAAATTATATGGTTTAAAGTCCCAGAAGGAATTAAATTGACATGTACGTGTTAATCTGTGGTATGCCTGCAGCATGACAGATATATGAGTTCTAAATGTTCCAGCTCCTTAAATGGAGATTTTCCACGCCCTACTGTAAAATAACGCTCCATTGGAGGATATGATCCACATTCTCACATAATTCATCTTATAAGAGATGTCTGTCTAGAAAGAGACAATAAAAGCCCCCTGAAGTGGCTTGGGTACCCAAAAGCAAAGAAATGCTTATAATTGATGCATGCGCATGCACATGAGAATGGTGGGATAATGAATTGATGAATGAAAATTTTGGAGTAGCTACTCAAATCATCAATGGGCTGTGTTGATTGGAACCACGTTCTATTATTAAATGTCGACAATATCATTGGCCAAAATGGAAAGAGGCAATTCCATTACAGATGAGAATGAACGTGAAAGAACAAACCCATAGTACGAACACCAAAGAGATATTAATGCTGAAAGTTATACTTGGATGTTCGGAATAAAAGGGAATATACCCACTTTGTATGACACAATGTTTCTGGCGGAAACAAGGAATGTTGGGTTTTCTCCATATTTACAGATTCAATTGTGCCCCCTCTTACTGCACATTTATGGAGATCAACATATTATCTTTAAGGGTCATTAAATGCATAGAATATATCGCCAGAAGAGATTCCCTAAAGATGTATAGATAGCTCGATTAAAGCTATATAATGTGTCATAAAGTTTAATCCCTTAAATAAAATCCCGAAGGATTGAAATTGCATGAAGCAAGTCCCTGAAGGACATGTGCTAGAAGCACAAATCTGTACTCAATACTAATATACATAAATTGCCTCAGAGAGTACACTTATTATAATAGTTGCAACATATTAAAACTCTTGAAGAGTTAATAATTGATCAAAACTCTAGAAGAGTTAATACTTGGTTAAAACTCTTGAAGAGTTCAAAAATATTTATCTCGGCCTGAAGATCGAGTATTGTGCCAACGAGATTTTTGCTCATACTAAGGAAGTATTGAAGCATTTTTATGTGGGTTAATTGTTTGGCACTTAAATAATTTTTTCCGGAAGTATACTAGACCGGATATCATCACCAACCGGTTGGGATGATGTGAGGCATATTTGATGCTATCTCCGCATAACACCATATATGGGCATATTCTTTTCGAGTGAACTTACAAATAGCCCAAGTGTTATTGGATATGCGGGCTCTGGAAATTTCTATAGTCACTTACTGGAAAAAGCTAGTCATGAAGTTTTCAGGGGGAGATATTCATCAGGGGGCATGGTGTCAATAAACACCTCCACACACTATACTCTTTTTCCTTCGTTCAGGTTTTTATCCCAATGGGTTTTGCCTGGCAAGGTTTTAACGAGGCAGTGTTGGGGGAGCACGGTGTAAATGAAGACTTTTACACACTGTACTCTTTTTCCTTCGTCCAGGTTTTTATCCCACTGGGTTTTTCCTGGCAAGGTTTTAACGAGGCAGTGTCACACGCGTGTCAACATACACTATATTTTATGTTAAACATGGTTATGTACTCTTTTTCCCTTCGTCCAGGTTTTATCCCACTGGATTTTCCTGACAAGGTTTTAACGCATATTCCATACATTGTGGTCTCCAAGGGGGAGTGTTATAAAACTAATTATGGAGCCCACATGTCGGAAGGAAACTTCCTCACCTTCAGATGTATTAGCTAAGGTTTTTGCCTATAAAAGAAGGCCTCCTTCTCATTGTAATAGACACCACAAAAACATCAATGAAAAGCTTCTCTCAATCTCTCTGAATTCCCTCTCCAATTTCTTTACATTTATAACAGTTTCTTTATAGTCGATTCAAAGACATTCGAATATTTTAAAAGTATAGCCGAGTGGCTATACTCTTTAAATATACTCCAGAAGAACACGAAGCTTGCACTCGCAGTCAAGCCATTTCACTATCTCTATCAACTCAAGCTTCGATTTGTTGTCTTTGGTTTCGGCTGCTTCGTCCTCCAGATTCGGCAACGAAAAAAGACCCAACCCGCCTAGGCGCCCGCCCAGCTACCGCCTAGCCGCCTAGGCGCCCGCCCAGCTACCGCCTAGCCGCCTAGCGCCCGCCTAGCTACCGCCTAGCCGCCTAGCATCCTCTCGCCCGCCTAGCGGCCTCGCGGCAGCCTAGCGCCCGCCTAACAACCACCTAACCGCCTAGCGCCTTCCTAGCGACAGCCTAGCCGCCTCGAGCCTGCCTAGCGACGGCCTAGCCACCTAGCCGCCCGCCTGGGCCGATTTTTCGAACACTGCGATTGACTGAAAGTCTGAAACAACAGTGGCCTCTTTCAGCATCCTTTGGCTTCTTTTGCAGTCTATGCTTTCTCAACTGCTTCTGGTTTCATGTGTCCATGGCTCAAAATGCTACTACCGATCCATCTGAAGGTACTAGCCATCTTTCAGGTATAGCATAAATACGTTATGTGATGTGTACGCAGTGATTGAATTGAGAATGCAGTGACGGCGTTGATCTCAATATTCAAGCAATGGGACATGCAAACCCTGCCTATCAGTGAATGAGAGCAATGCATTGGATTTGCCATCAATGGAAGCGAGTTTGAAAAGCCAGAGAATAATCCAGCCTCTCTCTCTCTCTCTCTCTCTCTCTCTCTCTCTCTCTCTCCATATTCTTTAGTCTTGTGTTGTTGACTGTATCAAATCAATTAATTATCAAGTTTAGAAAACTAAGCAGAACATGCCTGATATATCAATTGTAATATTAAGTGCCTAACTGCTCAATCTTTTTTCTTTCCAGTTGAGTTCATGCTCTGAACAAACGAGGGGTGTTTCCAAAAGAATTTGAGGCTTTAAGATATCTGGCCGTTTTGTATGAAGTTTTTCCAACCCCCTTCTCTGTTGTTTGGTTTATTGCACTTAACATTTTCATATAAAAGACACAGGTTTCTTACCGTTCAAAATTGTCACGAATATTTTTTATACTCAGAGATTAATCGCTGGTCATTGCATTTTGTTTCAATTCTTTTAGGAAACTTGATCTGAACTATTTCACCGGTCCCCTACCAGCATTCATCGGCAGTATGTCTGCGTTGATAGTATTGTAAGCAGTGAAGCATAGACTCCCAAGTGAGTTATACCATATGGGCCAAAGAAGCACATACATAAAATTACTCTGTTTTTATCCTGAATTATAAACGGGTGCTCATATCTTTAATTGATATTTCCATTCAGGTCAATTGCCCACAATTCATTCTCTGGGCCCATCCCCAAGGAGCTTGGAAACCTTAAGGAGCTAACTATGCTGTAAGCAAAGACAACTGAGAAATGCTCTATTGGGACATGTTAAATATAGAACCCCCTATCATTTAATTCTATACCTCTTCAACCTGACTTGTTGCAGATCCTTTGGATCAAATAATTTCTCCGGAACACTCCCTCCAGAACTTGGTAACTAAATCAATCTCGGGCTATTGTGAGTGCTACATTTAACTCATCGAATTTGAATCACATGTTGCAATGTGTAATTATTTTCTCTTAAAGGAGCGGTTTATTTGTTAATTCATTATCGATGAGCAAGGAATGCGTTTACAATCAGTTTATTATTTTCACAGTTACACGGACTGCTGTAGACTCGGTGGAGAAATTCCTTCAACATTTGCTAAGCTCATCAACATGAAAATCCTGTAAGTTTTTTGTTTATTCAGTACTTTGAGATTTCTATTCTGGGATGAGCTTACTATGAGTCAACTTTTGAATTTTAACTATGCATCAGACAATCCTTTCTCAGGAAAGATACCTTCTTTCATTGGGAATTGGAGAAAACTGACTTCTTTGTAAGTATGGCAAATTTTTAACCTTCTACAGTTTATGAAAGCAGATCTGCATGGCTGAGATGGGTCTTTTATTCACAAGCATCTCAAATGTTTTTGTAGGAAATTTCAAGGGAACTCTTTTGAAGGCCCAATACCAACCAGTTTTTCTCAACTGACTTCATTGGAATCTCTGTAAGGGCAAATGCTTAATACATTTTAAACTCTCTCTCTCTCTCTCTCTCTCTCTCTCTCTCTCTCTCCCCATTTACTGGGCATCATTTATGTTTGTGTATGATAATGAAGGCGAATCAGTGATATATATTATGTGAGCTCGTCTCTTGATTTCATAAGAAATTTGAAGAACTTAACTGATTTGTAAGTTAACACCTCATTCATTCACGCACTGTGATCAAACTTCGTTTTCCTTTTCAAATTGAAGATCTTACTCCATTTACTTGTCCACTAATTTATTTGGTGGTGCAACAGAGTTCTAGGGAATACATTAATCAATGGTAGCATCCCTAATTTTGGAGAATTTCAACGTTTACAGATACTGTACGTTCCAGCAGATATATAAGCTTGAATCCCAAAGATACCAATTAATTTTCTTATCATTCTAATTGTTCCTCTAACTTATCACTCATGCAGCAGGGATCTGGGTTTCAACAATTTAACAGGCGAACTCCCAAGTTCTTTATTCAACATGAGTTCTCTTACATATTTGTAATAAGGCCTGCCTTCATTATTCCCCTTTTCTGTACTTATGCCATTGAATTTCCTGCTCAGAAACTTAGTCGTTTATCTCACCTTTTTCTTGTTTCTTCTTTTCTTTTTTCTTTTTTTCCTGGGTGCGTCCTATAATTGATATGGCCAGATTTCTTGGAAACAATAGTCTGTCTGGACCTCTTCCAAGCCAAAAGAGCAATCAACTTCAGACTAATGTCATAAAAGTATGCTATATGTACTGGCAATGAAACCAATACCCTCTGTGTGTGCGCGCACATTCTGGCAGCCTTTTTCTTACTTAAATTCCTTTGAACTTTCATGCATTTTTGTGCCTTCTCATTCTGTATTGTTATGTGCAGAGATTTGTCTTGCAACTATTTCTCAAGAAGCTTTCCCCCATGGGTAACCACAATATCGCAACTGTATGTCTCCTTTTATCTTTCACCTTCATTTTTATGGTCCAAATCACCTTCATTGTGCATATATAATACCACATGAATGAAATTCAATAAATTAGAAGGGATGGATTTGAAGTACTGATATGTTGAGATCTTGAACATGAAATTCTCATCTTCATATGTGGATTGATTAAAGATTTTATGCAAGAATTTAGTGGTCAACAACTTCACATTTGACAGTTCAAACATAACGTGAGTTGAATCGAAATACCCTTTTTTTAGTTCAAACAAAAAGTGATTGCTATTACACTTTTGCAGTTTAATGGATTCTTCCACTACAGTTTAATTATTATAAATAATAATTGTTCTTGTGTTTACAGTCTTCCTGGATTGAATTGCCTCCAGAGGAATTTTCCATGCCAATCAAAATACCCCACGATGTAATCTTCTTCTATATTTCACTATCATTTATTTCTTTAATGCAAGATCATGTCACAGCAATAGGCATTGCTTATCTCATTATGTATACATATTGTAGGAATGTCTTGATAAATCTAGTAAGCATATCTTGTGCTATTACATCAGTTTGAAGTTTTTTCACTAATCATAGCTTGTGCTATTACATTGAATTGTACATATACAAACTTCTCAATTAAGTATTGCAATAATGCATTATTAGTACTTCAACCTTTCTTCTTCTTTCTTCTCGCTCTCTTTCTTCGCTGAAACCGACCTACATCAAACCATTTGCTGGTCATGAACCAACTGTGTGGTCGGTAGATGAGAGTGACGGTTCGATGTTGGTCCCATAATTTCCTTCATCAACTTGATCGGTTTCAGTTTGGTAGGCAGTTCTAAGCACTTGGTCCAGTTAATCAAACTGTGCGTAGCCCTAATCAGCCTCCGAAACCAATGCACTGCATTGAAATGTGGAAAGTCCTTTTGAATCTGCAGAGCATGCACTGCATTGTAATGGGAAAAGTCCTTTTGAACATCCAGAGAATGCACTGCATTGGAATGCGGAAAGTCGTTATTGAATGAACAATTTTCCAACACCCCATCAATTATTTCTCTTGCTGGTTCTTATTATGAATGATTACCATGTGCATTCAGCCCTGCATTCTTCAACTTAAGGTGATTGTTTTCCCAGGTTTCTGTTTATTATTTAGTAATCTTTTTGTCTTAGTGCTTGATATTTCTTTTAATTCCTTGTCATACTCTTGCAGATGGACAACCGAAGATGGCAGGACTTAGAAATGGACTGCTTGGTGAAAGTGTTCGAGAAAGTTGGAATGGTGTCAGTGCTTTTGGATGTCCCTTTTGTGTGCAAGTCATGGTACAAAGCGACCCTTAATCCTTCATGCTGGCAATGTCTCATATTTCCAGACAACGAACGTACTGAGATTTGGCCTTGGGATGATTTTGAATGTCCTGATTTTCAAAATCTTATGGACAGATTTGCGAGTGAGTTTCAAATTGATTGGGATCGTTTCTCTGTCTCACTACTTTTTTAAAGTTTGTGATCAATCGGAGCAGCGGAACTGCTGTTCTGCTTAAGCTTCCCAAATGCTGCACAGTAGAGACCTTTGTATTTGCTGCAAATGTGTAAGTTTCCTTTTAACTTGTTCTCATTTTCACTTGTTTAACCGAACTTAATTTTCGAAACTCGTAAGTCTATATATTTTTATTTAAATTACTTTAAATTAATCTAACGACGGATAAGATGATTTGAACTTGGATGCAAGGGTGGGTTGCTCACTGCTCTGTCTAACTGCCCAAGCCAAGTATATTTTAATTTTTCCTGTTAAAGTAGCATTTTATTGTGTATTGTGTGTAGGTGTCCTGGCCTTGTTACTTTGGGTTTACCCCTAAGATTATTGGAGAGTGAACACATGAACCCAGAGCTGATTGGCAAGTGGAAAAATTTGGAGGTGGTGTCATTGGGTTCAAGCTTAAATTTGGTGATAATACTTGCCCTTATAAAAACACACTGCAAGAATTTTTACGGTTTAGATTTGTCCATGACCTTAATTCGTGAACGTGAGGCATTGGCAATTGTCAAGTTGGTGACTAATATCAAGTACTTAAACTTGAAAGGTGCAATCGTTAGTCGGGATAGCCTTGTCACATTGCAGCACGGCTGCAAAGATCTTGTGGTGTTGGATGTCAGGGATTGTATTGGTTTTGATGAGAATGATGATGAAATATTAAAGTTTGCGTCTCATATTAGTAAAGGTTCTGTTTTTCCGGAATTTTTTTGTAGGTGGTTTTCTATGGATGATTTGGTTTGTGAAATAGGTTCAATCCCCTTCGATGTTGGCGTGTTCAATGAATTTGAAGATGATGAGGAATGAAGAACTATTTGATTGTTATTTTCATGAGGGCTTGTAATTGTTCCTATCTTTTATTTAAATTATTTCCTTTCTTTTAGTTATTTTGTTCAATTGATATTGTGGAAATTGTAATGTTGAAATAATTATACATTTCAATTGCTTGGAACTACAAATTCTTCTTCGTTAAATTTTCTCCACTGAAAAATAATTAATTTTGTTGTGAAGTCTAATAGAAAGTAGATACGGCTCAAACATCACAAAAATGCATAACAATTTAGGGGCATTATTCTTTTAGTCCTCCAGAAGTTTGATCTGTTTGGTGATAGGAAATTATGGCCTTGCTTGCTTTGGTAATTCCTTCTTAGCTTTAGCTCAGCAGATGGTGTCAAGGAGTCCCTTGCTTTTGAAAAAAAAGGGTCCTACTTGCCTTCCAAAAGGAAATACTAGAATTGCTTCCTCGTGAAGTAGTTGCCTCTATATTATTGCTGGACTAGTAACTAGTTTCCTACTTTTTGTTGTTGGATTGCAGAAAGTGCTTGTTGAATGAACAATTAATTCTCTTGTTTGTTCTTGTTATATCGGAAAAGGATTACCATATGATTGTTTTCCCAGGTTTCTTTGTAGTCTTTTGAAATTTATGGTTTTTTTTTTCTTTTTAATTTACTGTATACAGATGTAGTTATATTAAATCGTTGTTGCAGATGGACGAACGAAGATGGGAGGACTTACAAATGGACTGCTTGGTCAAAGTGTTGGTGAAAGTTGGAATGGAGTCACTGCTTTTGGATGTCTCTTTTGTGTGCAAGTCATGGTACAAGGCGACCCTCAATCCTTCATGCTGGCAATCTCTCCTTTTCCCGGACAACGAATGTATTGAGTTCTGGCCTTGGGATGCGTTTGAATGTCCAAATTTTCAAAATCTTATGGACAGATTTGCGAGTGAGTATCAAATTGATGGGGATCGTTGCTCAATCACCACTTTTCTAAAGTTTGTGATCAATCGGAGCAGCGGAAACGCTACTGTGCTCAAGCTTCCCAAATGCTAGAAGCCTTTGAATTTGCTGCAAATGTGCAAGTTTTCTCATTTAAGTTCATTTTCAAAATTCCAATCCAAGTGTAGTTTAATTTTCCTTGTAAATGTAAATGTAGCATTTTTGCTGTTGTGGAATGTGTGCAGGTGTCCTGGCCTTGTGACTTTGAGTTTACCAGGAGGTGTATTGGACAGCAACCACACGAACTAGAGCTGATTGGCAAGTGGAAAAATTTGGACGTGTTATCATTGGGTTCATGCTTAAATTTGGCGAAAATACTTGCAATTATACAAAAACATTGCAAGAATCAAAGGCTCTGTTCATGGACGTGAGGCATTGTCAATTGTGAAGTTGGTGCCTAATATCAAGTACTTAAATTTGAAGGGTGCAAAAGTTAATCAGGATGGTCTTGAGATCTGGTGATGTTGGACGCCAGAGATTGTTCTGGTTTCGATGAGAACGTACGACAATGAAATATCAAAGCTTGCGTCTCATATTAGTAAATTTATGTGCAAGGGTTCTGAATTTCCTGAATTTCTTCGTGGTATGGACGATTTTGTTCTTCCTGTTGATGGATACGCATTTCATTTGCATGTGGATGAGACGTGGGATGAAATGCTCAATGATTTGTGCGATGCGTTCAATGATTTGGGCGACGAGGAGTGAAGAACTATTTGATTGTACTAAGTGATATCTCTTTTTTTTTTTTTTTTTACAACACTAATGAGCAATTATGTGTGTTGAGTGTGGTGTGGTGTGGTGTTCATCTTGTGTGTTTGGACATTGTTACTCTAATGAGGGCTTGTTATAAGTTCCTATCTTGACTTCATTATAAGATGTTTGCTTAATTTGGAAAATGGCTGTTCTAACTTCCTTCGCTACATTTTGTGTAATATCACATATGCTTGCGATTGTTCTGCAGCAGATCCTGACCTTCAACAATAATGGATGATGGTACTCTCTAGGCTTGATATCTGCTTAGGAACCAAAAATATATTAAGCTTTTGGCTCTTCTTTTGTATTATTATTATTTAAATCTGTTGTATATATGCTCATGTTGTAGGTTAAGAAGGTTAACAAAATGAGGCTCGCTGTACATTGAAGCAATGAGTGGTGTGAAGTTTTGGTCACTAGTTCTTAGAACTTCTATCCTGTTCATCTTTTCTCTTTTGTCTTGAAGCTATGTCTAGATTACACTGAAATTTGTCACTTTCAACTGCAGGTTAGTTTAGATACAATGTTTGATGTGCACACAAAGCAAATACACGAGTACAAAAGGCAGCTGCTTAATATACTTGGCATTATCCATCGATATGACTGTATCGAGGTGAATCTGATTTTATATGGGGAAAAACTTTGCATTATTCCATTTTTTTTTTTAACTTATTAACAAAGAATTACCATATACCTTCTAAATGGAGCTATCACCATCCTCTAGCATTGTGCATACCTAGTTCATCTTCTTGTCACAGTAATATAAGAAGTTGTTGGACAGTAATTTGTTGATTTTTCAATGAGATACGATGTGCAGTTGGAGCTTTCTTCTCATGTTTTTTTTTGTTGTTGGTATTTTAGCCCTTAACCCTAAAATAATATGACAAAATTGTATATTTAAAGCGTACAGCCGCGCGGCTATACTCTTTAAATGTATAATAAAAAAACACTTTTATAAATTAAAAACGGTCGGCTATACTTTCTAAATTGATTGGAATATTTTAAAAAGTATAGCCGCCCGGCTCTACTCTTCAAATATATTCAAGACGAACACGAAGCTTGCACTCGCAGGGAGGAACTTGCTCTCGCAGTCACTGCTTCGTCCTCCGGGTTCGGCACCGGAAAAAGACCCAACCCGCCTAGCGCCTGCCTGGCCCCTAGCGACCGCCTAGCCCCTAACGACCGCCTAGAGACGCCTAGCGACCGCCTAGCGCCTAGCGCCCGCCTAGAGCTCGTTCTAGAAGGGTTCAACGACAATTCACAAGATGCACATTCTTGAAGGTAATATTAGATATCCCACACTCGTAGTAGTAGTTCAGAACTTCAGATAGGTTGATATACAGTCAATATAATATTCTGACCTTCTGTGAACTGTCGCGGGAATTTAATCCCGTCAGCACTGACAGCATCAAGTGTTTTCGACAATTGGCCTATTTTGCTTTTTACAAAATATAATCTCACATTAACTCAACAAATCTGATGTTTTGCGGTTCATAAACAACCTTTCTGATGACCCTCTGCTGAAGACGCTTGGGCCTAACTTCAGATCCTATTTCTATCGAGCTTTCATCAGTTCAAGAGAGTCTTTGCAGAATTTAAAAGCTCTCACCATGAGGTATGTATCAAAAGTCCTTTGCTAATTGGTCTGTAACAGGTGTTGGAAAAGGAAAATATTTCTTCAATGTTCTTAGGAGGACACTGAGGCCACTCCTATGATACATCGTTATAGTTTTCTGCCATTAAGTCTGCTGTTGTTTATATTTGCATACTCTTCACTTTTATAGAATAGTTTACAATTTTGGTGGTTCGTTTTCTAATTTTCAAGAACTCTGAAGGCACGTGTAACTATATCACTTCAATCTTGAAGATGTTGAGCCACAAATCTTTGCAAAACTTAAACATGTAACGGATTGTCTTTTCCTACCTCCAAAATTATTAGTTGTAAAACACTGAGAATTACATGACAGATGCTTGTATTCGTACCTAAACAATCTCATTTAGCAGGTTTTCAAACCATGAAATGCATATGCTATATTGTTGAGGACTGCACCATTATGTACAATCACGACCGCCTAGGCCAATTTTCTTTATGCGTTACAATATTTCATCAAAGAGAAACTGGAAAAGAATGAATTCAAAGCAACTCTTGCAAATGAGGAATTAGTTTTCTTTACGGTATGTAGTCAATTTCTTTCTTTTTAATATTTCTGTACTTTTTCTGCTGCAATTTTTCTCAAGAAATAATGTCCTATTTAAGTATTTTCTTGTGGTATTGTCCTTAATCAGAGTTGCTCATCAAAACTCACTAGCTGAAAGCGTCACAAGTAGTTGTATTCAGCTTAGCTGATTGTGATGTCAAGTATTGTCGACCAACTGAAATTTTCTTTTGCTTGTAACTTCTGCAGATGGAATCTGTGTATACACTATTTCAAGATTTTAGATTGGTAATTGTATATACTTTTTTGTAGTATAGCAGTGATAATTCTCTTAGAATTTGCTTTCTCCAGTTTTTGTTTAGGGCAAAGATTCATGAAGTTACCAAATTGAGTGAGGAAGGATCTCCTAAATTACCACTGCAATGTGCACGTGTTAGGTACACAATTACAGTCACTTCAATCATACTCACTTAGCAGTTAGTGATTGGGGGGTGACCAGTCCAGAATTTTCAGATTCTTTAGAGGCATGTGTTGTGGTGTCGTTTTTTACCATTGTGTGATGTTTCTAAGCAAACTGTTTCCTCAGGTTCTAATTCTGCTGTGATATTTAGTGTGTATGATGGTCCGTGCGGCTAAAATTTAAAAAAAAAATCCCTCTATAATTTAGACTCCACGTGTCAAATAGAGGTATAATTATGATAAAAAGGACCCTTATAAGGTGCCACTTGTCAACAGAAGTATAGTTGTATAAAAAAAATTAAAATCAAGAGGTATAGCCGGCGGCTATACTATTTCTTTTTTTGCGGATACTTTTTCTTTTTTGAAAAGAAAAATCCTTTATAATTTAGGCTCCACGTTCTAAAGAGAGGTAGAAATATGAAAAAAAGAACCCCTTACAAGGTGCCACGTGTCAACATAAGTGTATTTCCTTAAAAAGATTAAAAACAAGGAGTATAGCCGTGCGGCTAACTTTTTTTTTTTCAAAAAGAAAAATCCCTCTTTAATTTAGGTTCCAAGTGTCAAAGATAGGAATAAATATGAAAGAAAGACCCCTTTAAGGCGCCACTGTCAACACAAGTGTATTTCTCTAAAAAAAATTATAAACATAGTATAGCCGTACATCTACACCTTAAATTTAAGAAAAGAAAAAAAAGCAAAATCCCTATTTAATTTAGGCTCTACTTGTCAACGGGAGGTATAATTATGAAAACAAACTGACCCCTATAACGTGACACGTGAAACAGAAGCACATTTCTTTAAAAAATTTAAAACTGGGAGTATAGCCGTGCGGCTATACTTTTTAAAAAAGAAAAAAAAAATCCTTCTATAATATAGGCACCACGTGTCAAGTAGAGGTATAGTTTGGATAAAAAGGACCCCTTTAAGGTGCCATATGTCAACCTGAGTGTATTTCTTTAAAAAGATTAAAAACAAAGAGTATAGCCGGGCGGTTATACTGTTTTTTTTTTAGAACAGAAAAATCCCAGTATAATATAGACTCCACGTGTCAAATAGAGGTATAATTATGATAAAAAAAGGACACCTTACAAGTACCCACGTGTCAACAGAAGTATAGTTCATTAAAAAAATTAAAAGACAAGGAGTATAGCCGGGCGGCTATATTTTTCTTTTTGTGAAAAAGAAAAAATTCCTCTATAATTTAGGCTCCACGTTCTAAATAGAGGTAGAAATATGAAAAAAAGAACCCCTTACAAGGTGCCTCGTGTCAACATAAGTGTATTTCCTTAAAAAGATTAAAAACAAGGAGTATAGCCGGCGGCTATACGTTTTTTTTTTTTTTGAAATAGGAAAATCCCTCTAATTTCAGGTTCCAAGTGTCAAAGATAGGAATAAATATGACAAAGAAAGACCCCTTTTAAGGCGCCACGTGTCAACACAAGTGTATTTCTCTAAAAAAATTATAAAACATAGTATAGCCGTACATCTATACCTTAAATTTAAAAAAAGAAAAAAAAAAGCAAAATCCCTATTTAATTTAGGCTCTACGTGTCAACGGGAGGTATAATTATGAAAACAAACTGACCCCCTATAACGTGACACGTGAAAACAGAAGCATATTTCTTTAAAAAATTAAAAACTAGGAGTATAGCCATGCGGCTATACTGTTTTTTTTTTTAAACAGAGAAATCCCTTTATATTTAGACTCCACGTGTCAAATAGAGGAATAATTATGATAAAAAAGGACGCCTTATAAGTTCCCACGTGTCAACAGAAGTATAGCTCATTAAAAAAATTAAAGACAAGGAGTATAGCCGCGCGGCTATACTTTTTCTTTTTTTGAAAAGAAAAATCCCTCTATAATTTAGTCTCCACGTTCTAAAGAGAGGTAGAAAATATGAAAAAAAGAACCCTTACAAGGTGCCTCGTGTCAACATAAGTGTATTTCCTTAAAAGATTAAAAACAAGGAGTATCGCCGTGCGGCTATACTTTTTTTTTTTTTTTTTAAAGAAAAATCCCTCTGTAATTTAGGTTCCAAGTGTCAAAGATAGGAATAAATATGATAAAGAAAGACCCCTTTTAAGGCGCCACGTGTCAACACAAGTGTATTTCTCTAAAACAATTAAAAAACATAGTATAGCCGTACGGCTATACCTTTAAATTTAAAAAAAAAAAGCAAAATCCCTATTTAATTTAGCCTCTACGTGTCAACGGGAGGTATAATTATGAAAACAAAATGACCCCTTATAACGTGACACGTGTCAACAGAAGCATATTTCTTTAAAAATTAAAAACTAGGAGTATAGCCGTGCGGCTATACTTTTTAGAAAAGAAAAAGAAAAATCCATCTATAATATAGGCACCACGTGTCAAATAGAGGTATAATTTGGATAAAAAGGACCCCTTTTAAGGTCCCATGTGTCAACCTGAGTGTATTTCTTTAAAAAGATTAAAAACAAAGTGTATAGCCGTGCGGCTATACTGTTTTTTTTTTAAACAGAAAAATCCCTGTATAATATAGACCACGTGTCAAATAGAGCTATAATTATGATAAAAAGGACACCTTTATAAGTTCCGACGTGTCAACAGATAGTATTAGATTTTAAAAAAAATTAAAGACAAGGAGTATAGCCGCGTGGCTATACTTTTTTTTTTTTTGAAAAAGAAAAATCCCTCTATAATTTAGACTCCACGTGTCAAATAGAGATATAATTATGATAAAAAAGGACACCTTATAAGTTCCCACGTGTCAACAGAGATATAGTTCTTTAAAAAAATTAAAGACACGGAGTATAGCCGCGCGGCTATACTTTTTCTTTTTTTGAAAAGGAAAAATCCCTCTATAATTTATGCTCCACGTTCTAAAGAGAGGTAGAAATATGAAAAAAAGAACTCCTTACAAGGTGCCACGTGTCAACATAAGTGTATTTCTTAAAAAGATTAAAAACAAGGAGTACAGCCGCGCGGCTATACTTTTTTAAAAAGAAAAAGAAAAATCCCTCTATAATATAGTCACCACGTGTCAATTAGAGGTATCATATGTATAAAAAGGACCCCTTATAAGGTGCCATGTGTCAACCTGAGGGTATTTCTTTAAAAAGATTAAAAACGAAGAGTATAGCCACGCGGCTATACTGTTTTTTTTTAAACAGAAAAATCCCTCTATAATTTAGACTCCACGTGTCAAATAGAGGTATAATTATGATAAAAAAAGGACACCTTACAAGTTCCCACGTGTCAACAGAAGTATAGTTCATTAACAAAATTAAAGACAAGGAGTATAGCCGCGCGGCTATACTTTTTCTTTTTCTGAAAAAGAAAAATTCCTCTATAATTTAGGCTCCACGTTCTAAATAGAGGTAGAAATATGAAAAAAAGAACCCCTTACAAGGTGCCTCGTGTCAACATAAGTGTATTTCCTTAAAAAGATTAAAAACAAGGAGTATAGCCGTGCGGCTATACGTTTTATTTTTTTTTTGAAATAGGAAAATCCCTCTAATTCAGGTTCCAAGTGTCAAAGATAGGAATAAATATGACAAAGAAAGACCCCTTATAAGGCGCCACGTGTCAACACAAGTGTATTTCTCTAAAAAAATTATAAAACATAGTATAGCCGTACATCTATACCTTAAATTTAAAAAAAGAAAAAAAAGCAAAATCCCTATTTAATTTAGGCTCTACGTGTCAACGGGAGGTATAATTATGAAAACAAACTGACCCCCTATAACGTGACACGTGAAAACAGAAGCATATTTCTTTAAAAAATTAAAAACTAGGAGTATAGCCGTGCGGCTATACTTTTTAAAAAAGAAAAAGAAAAATCCTTCTATAATATAGGCACCACGTGTCAAGTAGAGGTATAGTTTGGACAAAAAGGACCCCTTTTAAGGTGCCATGTGCCAACCTGAGTGTATTTCTTTAAAAAGATTAAAAACAAGGGGTATAGCCATGCGGCTATACTGTTTTTTTAAAACAGAAAAATCCCTCTATAATTTAGACTCCACGTGTCAAATAGAGGTATAATTATGATAAAAAAAAGGACACCTTATAAGTTCCCACGTGTCAACAGAAGTATAGTTCTTTAAAAAAATTAAAGACAAGGAGTATAGCCGCGCGGCTATACTTTTTCTTTTTTTGAAAAAGAAAAATCCCTCTATAATTTAGGCTCCACGTTCTAAAGAGAGGTAGAAATATGAAAAAAAGAACCCCTTACAAGGTGCCACGTGTCAACATAAGTGTATTTCCTTAAAAAGATTAAAAACAAGGAGTATAGCCGCGCGGCTATACTTTTTTAAAAAGAAAAAGAAAAATGCCTCTATAATGTAGTCACCACGTGTCAATTAGAGGTATAATATGTATAAAAAGGACCCCTTATAAGGTGCCATGTGTCAACCTGAGGGTATTTCTTTAAAAAGATTAAAAACGAAGAGTATAGCCATGCGGCTATACTGTTTTTTTTTTTAAACAGAAAAATCCCTCTATAATTTAGACTCCACGTGTCAAATAGAGGTATAATTATGATAAAAAAGGACACCTTATAAGTTCCCACGTGTCAACAGAAGTATAGTTCATTAAAAAAATTAAAGACAAGGAGTATAGCCGCGTGGCTATACTTTTTTTTTTTTGAAAAAGAAAAATCCCTCTATAATTTAGTCTCCACG
Organism: Prunus salicina; assembly: GCA_020226455.1. NCBI lineage: Eukaryota > Viridiplantae > Streptophyta > Magnoliopsida > Rosales > Rosaceae > Prunus > Prunus salicina. Next base: position 4,954,976 of record CM035341.1, on the reverse strand, counting down.
TTCGGAAATATCCCTCTATAATTTAGTCTCCATTGGAATAAGAAAAATCCCTCTATAATTTAGTCTCCATTGGAATAAGAAAATTCCTAGCTACTGTGATAACAGTAGCATCATTCATCATCACAGAATCATCAACTGTGAGATGACGATTTTGAGATACAAAGGATGGACGCCAGATTTTGGCACCATGAGCTGTGTCGGGAGCAATATTTAAATCAAGATGGTTTGGGTGAGAAGAAGAGGAAGCCATTTTAAGGAGGCTTCAGAGAAAGCTTTTAGAGAAACTGAATTTTCAGAAAATGGGGGAGATAAGTTGAAACACAGATACTCTAATCAAGCCTTGCAGAGGCAATATCTATAGGCGGAAATATGGCAGCAGTTTTCTGAATCCCAATGATATCTCGGATCGCCATGTTATCTTTTCTTTCCCAGGCTCCAAGGCTCCATTAATGTTTGTCGGCACTTTCGGCGTTTTCAGGATTATTTCTGTAAAAGCCGATCTTGCTTTGCGGATTTCACGGAGCTACTTTTTCAAAAGCACCCCGAGAACCGAGCAAATTTCTGTGGTTAATTTGAAATTCACCGGATTTACTTATTCCCCTTATTTGTGTATAAATATGTTACTAACGAAATTTCCTTTGCAGAAGACATCCAGTTTTTCTCCATACCAAATGATGCAATATCCAATTGTTTTTCCTATCAGTGAGCACCCGATGTGCTTAAGAAGCGAGACTATCTCTGATCATCCATTCAGGAAGCGAGACTATCCCTGATCATGTTTCTGCAAGATCAGGGAACTGTAAGGACGACCACATGATCAAATATCCTGAGGTCCTTCTAGACTGAGAGAAATGAGAGTTTGTTGTCTGCTCCCACCAGCTTCCTTCCTTGATTGCTTACCTTACCTTGCAATCAATATCACAATTCTTGTATCTTTTCTTTCTTTTGTAACTCTCTATTCATAAGGGATTTTATTTCTTTAGAACGAACATCCGAAGAAAGAATCCATGAAGTGATCCTAACACTGAGGGTTATCTTTTTGACAGAGAGAGAAGAATTGTGATTTTTGCTCTTGCAGGATATAACTAGATCATCAAGCGTCATTATATTTGCAGAGCCGATACGAGCTTGAAAGATACTTGAGAAAAGTTTCTCCCACCTAAGGATGTAAGCAATATTTGTATTATTTCATGCTTGTACTCTTGTTTTGATATTTTGTACTACATCCTTAAAGGTAACCAAATGAGGAGATAAGGCCGTTCCAGAAGAACGACTTGTATTATGACAATTCCAGAAGAATGGCTTGTATCATTCTGATATGTATCCATGAATTATTAAAATTTCACAGATTGCAAGTTGGATACATTGATAATACACTGCACAGATCAAAGTCCCATAAGAATAGAATATGGGTATAGCAGTGATCAATATGATGCACGCCTGTTGCGTAGCAAATGATATGGATTGAAGTCCCGGAAGGACAATCCTTTAACATGTCAAATTAATACGATGCACGCCTAATGCGTAGCAAATTATATGGTTTAAAGTCCCAGAAGGAATTAAATTGACATGTACGTGTTAATCTGTGGTATGCCTGCAGCATGACAGATATATGAGTTCTAAATGTTCCAGCTCCTTAAATGGAGATTTTCCACGCCCTACTGTAAAATAACGCTCCATTGGAGGATATGATCCACATTCTCACATAATTCATCTTATAAGAGATGTCTGTCTAGAAAGAGACAATAAAAGCCCCCTGAAGTGGCTTGGGTACCCAAAAGCAAAGAAATGCTTATAATTGATGCATGCGCATGCACATGAGAATGGTGGGATAATGAATTGATGAATGAAAATTTTGGAGTAGCTACTCAAATCATCAATGGGCTGTGTTGATTGGAACCACGTTCTATTATTAAATGTCGACAATATCATTGGCCAAAATGGAAAGAGGCAATTCCATTACAGATGAGAATGAACGTGAAAGAACAAACCCATAGTACGAACACCAAAGAGATATTAATGCTGAAAGTTATACTTGGATGTTCGGAATAAAAGGGAATATACCCACTTTGTATGACACAATGTTTCTGGCGGAAACAAGGAATGTTGGGTTTTCTCCATATTTACAGATTCAATTGTGCCCCCCTCTTACTGCACATTTATGGAGATCAACATATTATCTTTAAGGGTCATTAAATGCATAGAATATATCGCCAGAAGAGATTCCCTAAAGATGTATAGATAGCTCGATTAAAGCTATATAATGTGTCATAAAGTTTAATCCCTTAAATAAAATCCCCGAAGGATTGAAATTGCATGAAGCAAGTCCCTGAAGGACATGTGCTAGAAGCACAAATCTGTACTCAATACTAATATACATAAATTGCCTCAGAGAGTACACTTATTATAATATAGTTGCAACATATTAAAACTCTTGAAGAGTTAATAATTGATCAAAACTCTAGAAGAGTTAATACTTGGTTAAAACTCTTGAAGAGTTCAAAAATATTTATCTCGGCCTGAAGATCGAGTATTGTGCCAACGAGATTTTTGCTCATACTAAGGAAGTATTGAAGCATTTTTATGTGGGTTAATTGTTTGGCACTTAAATAATTTTTTCCGGAAGTATACTAGACCGGATATCATCACCAACCGGTTGGGATGATGTGAGGCATATTTGATGCTATCTCCGCATAACACCATATATGGGCATATTCTTTTCGAGTGAACTTACAAATAGCCCAAGTGTTATTGGATATGCGGGCTCTGGAAATTTCTATAGTCACTTACTGGAAAAAGCTAGTCATGAAGTTTTCAGGGGGAGATATTCATCAGGGGGAGCATGGTGTCAATAAACACCTCCACACACTATACTCTTTTTCCTTCGTTCAGGTTTTTATCCCAATGGGTTTTGCCTGGCAAGGTTTTAACGAGGCAGTGTTGGGGGAGCACGGTGTAAATGAAGACTTTTACACACTGTACTCTTTTTCCTTCGTCCAGGTTTTTATCCCACTGGGTTTTTCCTGGCAAGGTTTTAACGAGGCAGTGTCACACGCGTGTCAACATACACTATATTTTATGTTAAACATGGTTATGTACTCTTTTTCCCTTCGTCCAGGTTTTATCCCACTGGATTTTCCTGACAAGGTTTTAACGCATATTCCATACATTGTGGTCTCCAAGGGGGAGTGTTATAAAACTAATTATGGAGCCCACATGTCGGAAGGAAACTTCCTCACCTTCAGATGTATTAGCTAAGGTTTTTGCCTATAAAAGAAGGCCTCCTTCTCATTGTAATAGACACCACAAAAACATCAATGAAAAGCTTCTCTCAATCTCTCTGAATTCCCTCTCCAATTTCTTTACATTTATAACAGTTTCTTTATAGTCGATTCAAAGACATTCGAATATTTTAAAAGTATAGCCGAGTGGCTATACTCTTTAAATATACTCCAGAAGAACACGAAGCTTGCACTCGCAGTCAAGCCATTTCACTATCTCTATCAACTCAAGCTTCGATTTGTTGTCTTTGGTTTCGGCTGCTTCGTCCTCCAGATTCGGCAACGAAAAAAGACCCAACCCGCCTAGGCGCCCGCCCAGAGCTACCGCCTAGCCGCCTAGCGCCCGCCTAGCTACCGCCTAGCCGCCTAGCATCCTCTCGCCCGCCTAGCGGCCTCGCGGCAGCCTAGCGCCCGCCTAACAACCACCTAACCGCCTAGCGCCTTCCTAGCGACAGCCTAGCCGCCTCGAGCCTGCCTAGCGACGGCCTAGCCACCTAGCCGCCCGCCTGGGCCGATTTTTCGAACACTGCGATTGACTGAAAGTCTGAAACAACAGTGGCCTCTTTCAGCATCCTTTGGCTTCTTTTGCAGTCTATGCTTTCTCAACTGCTTCTGGTTTCATGTGTCCATGGCTCAAAATGCTACTACCGATCCATCTGAAGGTACTAGCCATCTTTCAGGTATAGCATAAATACGTTATGTGATGTGTACGCAGTGATTGAATTGAGAATGCAGTGACGGCGTTGATCTCAATATTCAAGCAATGGGACATGCAAACCCTGCCTATCAGTGAATGAGAGCAATGCATTGGATTTGCCATCAATGGAAGCGAGTTTGAAAAGCCAGAGAATAATCCAGCCTCTCTCTCTCTCTCTCTCTCTCTCTCTCTCTCTCTCTCCATATTCTTTAGTCTTGTGTTGTTGACTGTATCAAATCAATTAATTATCAAGTTTAGAAAACTAAGCAGAACATGCCTGATATATCAATTGTAATATTAAGTGCCTAACTGCTCAATCTTTTTTCTTTCCAGTTGAGTTCATGCTCTGAACAAACGAGGGGTGTTTCCAAAAGAATTTGAGGCTTTAAGATATCTGGCCGTTTTGTATGAAGTTTTTCCAACCCCCTTCTCTGTTGTTTGGTTTATTGCACTTAACATTTTCATATAAAAGACACAGGTTTCTTACCGTTCAAAATTGTCACGAATATTTTTTATACTCAGAGATTAATCGCTGGTCATTGCATTTTGTTTCAATTCTTTTAGGAAACTTGATCTGAACTATTTCACCGGTCCCCTACCAGCATTCATCGGCAGTATGTCTGCGTTGATAGTATTGTAAGCAGTGAAGCATAGACTCCCAAGTGAGTTATACCATATGGGCCAAAGAAGCACATACATAAAATTACTCTGTTTTTATCCTGAATTATAAACGGGTGCTCATATCTTTAATTGATATTTCCATTCAGGTCAATTGCCCACAATTCATTCTCTGGGCCCATCCCCAAGGAGCTTGGAAACCTTAAGGAGCTAACTATGCTGTAAGCAAAGACAACTGAGAAATGCTCTATTGGGACATGTTAAATATAGAACCCCCTATCATTTAATTCTATACCTCTTCAACCTGACTTGTTGCAGATCCTTTGGATCAAATAATTTCTCCGGAACACTCCCTCCAGAACTTGGTAACTAAATCAATCTCGGGCTATTGTGAGTGCTACATTTAACTCATCGAATTTGAATCACATGTTGCAATGTGTAATTATTTTCTCTTAAAGGAGCGGTTTATTTGTTAATTCATTATCGATGAGCAAGGAATGCGTTTACAATCAGTTTATTATTTTCACAGTTACACGGACTGCTGTAGACTCGGTGGAGAAATTCCTTCAACATTTGCTAAGCTCATCAACATGAAAATCCTGTAAGTTTTTTGTTTATTCAGTACTTTGAGATTTCTATTCTGGGATGAGCTTACTATGAGTCAACTTTTGAATTTTAACTATGCATCAGACAATCCTTTCTCAGGAAAGATACCTTCTTTCATTGGGAATTGGAGAAAACTGACTTCTTTGTAAGTATGGCAAATTTTTAACCTTCTACAGTTTATGAAAGCAGATCTGCATGGCTGAGATGGGTCTTTTATTCACAAGCATCTCAAATGTTTTTGTAGGAAATTTCAAGGGAACTCTTTTGAAGGCCCAATACCAACCAGTTTTTCTCAACTGACTTCATTGGAATCTCTGTAAGGGCAAATGCTTAATACATTTTAAACTCTCTCTCTCTCTCTCTCTCTCTCTCTCTCTCTCTCTCCCCATTTACTGGGCATCATTTATGTTTGTGTATGATAATGAAGGCGAATCAGTGATATATATTATGTGAGCTCGTCTCTTGATTTCATAAGAAATTTGAAGAACTTAACTGATTTGTAAGTTAACACCTCATTCATTCACGCACTGTGATCAAACTTCGTTTTCCTTTTCAAATTGAAGATCTTACTCCATTTACTTGTCCACTAATTTATTTGGTGGTGCAACAGAGTTCTAGGGAATACATTAATCAATGGTAGCATCCCTAATTTTGGAGAATTTCAACGTTTACAGATACTGTACGTTCCAGCAGATATATAAGCTTGAATCCCAAAGATACCAATTAATTTTCTTATCATTCTAATTGTTCCTCTAACTTATCACTCATGCAGCAGGGATCTGGGTTTCAACAATTTAACAGGCAAACTCCCAAGTTCTTTATTCAACATGAGTTCTCTTACATATTTGTAATAAGGCCTGCCTTCATTATTCCCCTTTTCTGTACTTATGCCATTGAATTTCCTGCTCAGAAACTTAGTCGTTTATCTCACCTTTTTCTTGTTTCTTTTTTCTTTTTTCTTTTTTTCCTGGGTGCGTCCTATAATTGATATGGCCAGATTTCTTGGAAACAATAGTCTGTCTGGACCTCTTCCAAGCCAAAAGAGCAATCAACTTCAGACTAATGTCATAAAAGTATGCTATATGTACTGGCAATGAAACCAATACCCTCTGTGTGTGCGCGCACATTCTGGCAGCCTTTTTCTTACTTAAATTCCTTTGAACTTTCATGCATTTTTGTGCCTTCTCATTCTGTATTGTTATGTGCAGAGATTTGTCTTGCAACTATTTCTCAAGAAGCTTTCCCCCATGGGTAACCACAATATCGCAACTGTATGTCTCCTTTTATCTTTCACCTTCATTTTTATGGTCCAAATCACCTTCATTGTGCATATATAATACCACATGAATGAAATTCAATAAATTAGAAGGGATGGATTTGAAGTACTGATATGTTGAGATCTTGAACATGAAATTCTCATCTTCATATGTGGATTGATTAAAGATTTTATGCAAGAATTTAGTGGTCAACAACTTCACATTTGACAGTTCAAACATAACGTGAGTTGAATCGAAATACCCTTTTTTTAGTTCAAACAAAAAGTGATTGCTATTACACTTTTGCAGTTTAATGGATTCTTCCACTACAGTTTAATTATTATAAATAATAATTGTTCTTGTGTTTACAGTCTTCCTGGATTGAATTGCCTCCAGAGGAATTTTCCATGCCAATCAAAATACCCCACGATGTAATCTTCTTCTATATTTCACTATCATTTATTTCTTTAATGCAAGATCATGTCACAGCAATAGGCATTGCTTATCTCATTATGTATACATATTGTAGGAATGTCTTGATAAATCTAGTAAGCATATCTTGTGCTATTACATCAGTTTGAAGTTTTTTCACTAATCATAGCTTGTGCTATTACATTGAATTGTACATATACAAACTTCTCAATTAAGTATTGCAATAATGCATTATTAGTACTTCAACCTTTCTTCTTCTTTCTTCTCGCTCTCTTTCTTCGCTGAAACCGACCTACATCAAACCATTTGCTGGTCATGAACCAACTGTGTGGTCGGTAGATGAGAGTGACGGTTCGATGTTGGTCCCATAATTTCCTTCATCAACTTGATCGGTTTCAGTTTGGTAGGCAGTTCTAAGCACTTGGTCCAGTTAATCAAACTGTGCGTAGCCCTAATCAGCCTCCGAAACCAATGCACTGCATTGAAATGTGGAAAGTCCTTTTGAATCTGCAGAGCATGCACTGCATTGTAATGGGAAAAGTCCTTTTGAACATCCAGAGAATGCACTGCATTGGAATGCGGAAAGTCGTTATTGAATGAACAATTTTCCAACACCCCATCAATTATTTCTCTTGCTGGTTCTTATTATGAATGATTACCATGTGCATTCAGCCCTGCATTCTTCAACTTAAGGTGATTGTTTTCCCAGGTTTCTGTTTATTATTTAGTAATCTTTTTGTCTTAGTGCTTGATATTTCTTTTAATTCCTTGTCATACTCTTGCAGATGGACAACCGAAGATGGCAGGACTTAGAAATGGACTGCTTGGTGAAAGTGTTCGAGAAAGTTGGAATGGTGTCAGTGCTTTTGGATGTCCCTTTTGTGTGCAAGTCATGGTACAAAGCGACCCTTAATCCTTCATGCTGGCAATGTCTCATATTTCCAGACAACGAACGTACTGAGATTTGGCCTTGGGATGATTTTGAATGTCCTGATTTTCAAAATCTTATGGACAGATTTGCGAGTGAGTTTCAAATTGATTGGGATCGTTTCTCTGTCATCACTTTTTACTTTTTTAAAGTTTGTGATCAATCGGAGCAGCGGAACTGCTGTTCTGCTTAAGCTTCCCAAATGCTGCACAGTAGAGACCTTTGTATTTGCTGCAAATGTGTAAGTTTCCTTTTAACTTGTTCTCATTTTCACTTGTTTAACCGAACTTAATTTTCGAAACTCGTAAGTCTATATATTTTTATTTAAATTACTTTAAATTAATCTAACGACGGATAAGATGATTTGAACTTGGATGCAAGGGTGGGTTGCTCACTGCTCTGTCTAACTGCCCAAGCCAAGTATATTTTAATTTTTCCTGTTAAAGTAGCATTTTATTGTGTATTGTGTGTAGGTGTCCTGGCCTTGTTACTTTGGGTTTACCCCTAAGATTATTGGAGAGTGAACACATGAACCCAGAGCTGATTGGCAAGTGGAAAAATTTGGAGGTGGTGTCATTGGGTTCAAGCTTAAATTTGGTGATAATACTTGCCCTTATAAAAACACACTGCAAGAATTTTTACGGTTTAGATTTGTCCATGACCTTAATTCGTGAACGTGAGGCATTGGCAATTGTCAAGTTGGTGACTAATATCAAGTACTTAAACTTGAAAGGTGCAATCGTTAGTCGGGATAGCCTTGTCACATTGCAGCACGGCTGCAAAGATCTTGTGGTGTTGGATGTCAGGGATTGTATTGGTTTTGATGAGAATGATGATGAAATATTAAAGTTTGCGTCTCATATTAGTAAAGGTTCTGTTTTTCCGGAATTTTTTTGTAGGTGGTTTTCTATGGATGATTTGGTTTGTGAAATAGGTTCAATCCCCTTCGATGTTGGCGTGTTCAATGAATTTGAAGATGATGAGGAATGAAGAACTATTTGATTGTTATTTTCATGAGGGCTTGTAATTGTTCCTATCTTTTATTTAAATTATTTCCTTTCTTTTAGTTATTTTGTTCAATTGATATTGTGGAAATTGTAATGTTGAAATAATTATACATTTCAATTGCTTGGAACTACAAATTCTTCTTCGTTAAATTTTCTCCACTGAAAAATAATTAATTTTGTTGTGAAGTCTAATAGAAAGTAGATACGGCTCAAACATCACAAAAATGCATAACAATTTAGGGGCATTATTCTTTTAGTCCTCCAGAAGTTTGATCTGTTTGGTGATAGGAAAATTATGGCCTTGCTTGCTTTGGTAATTCCTTCTTAGCTTTAGCTCAGCAGATGGTGTCAAGGAGTCCCTTGCTTTTGAAAAAAAAGGGTCCTACTTGCCTTCCAAAAGGAAATACTAGAATTGCTTCCTCGTGAAGTAGTTGCCTCTATATTATTGCTGGACTAGTAACTAGTTTCCTACTTTTTGTTGTTGGATTGCAGAAAGTGCTTGTTGAATGAACAATTAATTCTCTTGTTTGTTCTTGTTATATCGGAAAAGGATTACCATATGATTGTTTTCCCAGGTTTCTTTGTAGTCTTTTGAAATTTATGGTTTTTTTTTTCTTTTTAATTTACTGTATACAGATGTAGTTATATTAAATCGTTGTTGCAGATGGACGAACGAAGATGGGAGGACTTACAAATGGACTGCTTGGTCAAAGTGTTGGTGAAAGTTGGAATGGAGTCACTGCTTTTGGATGTCTCTTTTGTGTGCAAGTCATGGTACAAGGCGACCCTCAATCCTTCATGCTGGCAATCTCTCCTTTTCCCGGACAACGAATGTATTGAGTTCTGGCCTTGGGATGCGTTTGAATGTCCAAATTTTCAAAATCTTATGGACAGATTTGCGAGTGAGTATCAAATTGATGGGGATCGTTGCTCAATCACCACTTTTCTAAAGTTTGTGATCAATCGGAGCAGCGGAAACGCTACTGTGCTCAAGCTTCCCAAATGCTAGAAGCCTTTGAATTTGCTGCAAATGTGCAAGTTTTCTCATTTAAGTTCATTTTCAAAATTCCAATCCAAGTGTAGTTTAATTTTCCTTGTAAATGTAAATGTAGCATTTTTGCTGTTGTGGAATGTGTGCAGGTGTCCTGGCCTTGTGACTTTGAGTTTACCAGGAGGTGTATTGGACAGCAACCACACGAACTAGAGCTGATTGGCAAGTGGAAAAATTTGGACGTGTTATCATTGGGTTCATGCTTAAATTTGGCGAAAATACTTGCAATTATACAAAAACATTGCAAGAATCAAAGGCTCTGTTCATGGACGTGAGGCATTGTCAATTGTGAAGTTGGTGCCTAATATCAAGTACTTAAATTTGAAGGGTGCAAAAGTTAATCAGGATGGTCTTGAGATCTGGTGATGTTGGACGCCAGAGATTGTTCTGGTTTCGATGAGAACGTACGACAATGAAATATCAAAGCTTGCGTCTCATATTAGTAAATTTATGTGCAAGGGTTCTGAATTTCCTGAATTTCTTCGTGGTATGGACGATTTTGTTCTTCCTGTTGATGGATACGCATTTCATTTGCATGTGGATGAGACGTGGGATGAAATGCTCAATGATTTGTGCGATGCGTTCAATGATTTGGGCGACGAGGAGTGAAGAACTATTTGATCGTACTAAGTGATATCTCTTTTTTTTTTTTTTTTTTTACAACACTAATGAGCAATTATGTGTGTTGAGTGTGGTGTGGTGTGGTGTTCATCTTGTGTGTTTGGACATTGTTACTCTAATGAGGGCTTGTTATAAGTTCCTATCTTGACTTCATTATAAGATGTTTGCTTAATTTGGAAAATGGCTGTTCTAACTTCCTTCGCTACATTTTGTGTAATATCACATATGCTTGCGATTGTTCTGCAGCAGATCCTGACCTTCAGCAATAATGATGATGGTACTCTCTAGGCTTGATATCTGCTTAGGAACCAAAAATATATTAAGCTTTTGGCTCTTCTTTTGTATTATTATTATTTAAATCTGTTGTATATATGCTCATGTTGTAGGTTAAGAAGGTTAACAAAATGAGGCTCGCTGTACATTGAAGCAATGAGTGGTGTGAAGTTTTGGTCACTAGTTCTTAGAACTTCTATCCTGTTCATCTTTTCTCTTTTGTCTTGAAGCTATGTCTAGATTACACTGAAATTTGTCACTTCCAACTGCAGGTTAGTTTAGATACAATGTTTGATGTGCACACAAAGCAAATACACGAGTACAAAAGGCAGCTGCTTAATATACTTGGCATTATCCATCGATATGACTGTATCGAGGTGAATCTGATTTTATATGGGAAAAACTTTGCATTATTCCATTTTTTTTTTTAACTTATTAACAAAGAATACCATATACCTTCTAAATGGAGCTATCACCATCCTCTAGCATTGTGCATACCTAGTTCATCTTTTGTCACAGTAATATAAGAAGTTGTTGGACAGTAATTTGTTGATTTTTCAATGAGATACGATGTGCAGTTGGAGCTTTCTTCTCATGTTTTTTTTTGTTGTTGGTATTTTAGCCCTTAACCCTAAAATAATATGACAAAATTGTATATTTAAAGCGTACAGCCGCGCGGCTATACTCTTTAAATGTATATTAAAATTTAACAGTATAGCCGGTCGGCTATACTTTCTAAATTGATTGGAATATTTTAAAATTATAGCCGCCCGGCTCTACTCTTCAAATATATTCAAGACGAACACGAAGCTTGCACTCGCAGGGGACGGAACTTGCTCTCGCAGTCACTGCTTCGTCCTCCGGGTTCGGCACCGGAAAAAGACCCAACCCGCCTAGCCGCCTGCCTGGCCCCTAGCGACCGCCTAGCCCCCTAACGACCGCCTAGAGACCGCCTAGCGACCGCCTAGCCGCCTAGCGCCCGCCTAGAGCTCGTTCTAGAAGGGTTCAACGACAATTCACAAGATGCACATTCTTGAAGGTAATATTAGATATCCCACACTCGTATAGTAGTTCAGAACTTCAGATAGGTTGATATACAGTCAATATAATATTCTGACCTTCTGTGAACTGTCGCGGAATTTAAATCCCGTCAGCACTGACAGCATCAAGTGTTTTCGACAATTGGCCTATTTTGCTTTTTACAAAATATAATCTCACATTAACTCAACAAATCTGATGTTTGGCGTTCATAAACAACCTTTCTGATGACCCTCTGCTGAAGACGCTTGGGCCTAACTTCAGATCCTATTTCTATCGAGCTTTTCATCAGTTCAAGAGAGTCTTTGCAGAATTTAAAAGCTCTCACCATGAGGTATGTATCAAAAGTCCTTTGCTAATTGGTCTGTAACAGGTGTTGGAAAAGGAAAATATTTCTTCAATGTTCTTAGGAGGACACTGAGGCCACTCCTATGATACATCTTATAGTTTCTGCCATTAAGTCTGCTGTTGTTTATATTTGCATATCTCTTCACTTTTATAGAATAGTTTACAAATTTTGGTGTTCGTTTTCTAATTTTCAAGAACTCTGAAGGCACGTGTAACTATATCACTTCAATCTTGAAGATGTTGAGCCACAAATCTTTGCAAAACTTAAACATGTAACGGATTGGCTTTTCCTACCTCCAAAATTATTAGTTGTAAAACACTGAGAATTACATGACAGATGCTTTATTACCCTAAACAATCTCATTTAGCAGGTTTTCAAACCATGAATGCATATGCTATATTGTTGAGGGACTGCACCATTATGTACAATCACGACCGCCTAGGCCAATTTTCTTTATGCAGTTACAATATTTCATCAAAGAGAAAACTGGAAAAGAATGAATTCAAAGCGACACTTGCAAATGAGGAATTAGTTTTCTTTAACGGTATGTAGTCAATTTTCTTTCTTTTTAATTATTTCTGTACTCTTTTCTGCTGCAACTTTTTCTCAAGAAATATGTCCTATTTAAGTATTTTCTTGTGGTGGATTGTCCTTAATCAGAGTTGCTCTCATCAAAACTCACTAGCTGAAAGCGTCACAAGTAGTTGTATTCAGCTTAGCTGATTGTGATGTCAAGTATTGTCGACCAACTGAAATTTTCTTTTGCTGTAACTTCTGCAGATGGAATCTGTGTATACACTATTTCAAGATTTTAGATTGGTATATTGTATATACTTTTTTGTAGTAATAGCAGTGATAATTCTCTTAGAATTTGCTTTCTCCAGTTTTTGTTTAGGGCAAAGATTCATGAAGTTACCAAATTGAGTGAGGAAGGATCTCCTAAATTACCACTGCAATGTGCACGTGTTAGGTACACAATTACAGTCACTTCAATCATACTCACTTAGCCAGTTAGTGATTGGGGTGACCAGTCCAGAATTTTCAGATTCTTTAGAGGGCATGTGTTTGGTGTCGTTTTTTACCATTGTGTGATGTTCTAAGCAAACTGTTTCCTCAGGTTCTAATTCTGCTGTGATATTTAGTGTGTATGATGGTCCGTGCGGCTAAAATTTAAAAAAAAAAAATCCCTCTATAATTTAGACTCCACGTGTCAAATAGAGGTATAATATGATAAAAAGGACCCTTATAAGGTGCCACTTGTCAACAGAAGTATAGTTGTTATAAAAAAAATTAAAATCACGAGGTATAGCCGGTCGGCTATACTATTTCTTTTTTGCGGCTATACTTTTTCTTTTTTTGAAAAAGAAAAATCCCTCTATAATTTAGGCTCCACGTTCTAAAGAGAGGTAGAAATATGAAAAAAAGAACCCCTTACAAGGTGCCACGTGTCAACATAAGTGTATTTCCTTGAAAAGATTAAAAACAAGGAGTATAGCCGTGCGGCTATACTTTTTTTTTTTCAAAAAGAAAAATCCCTCTTTAATTTAGGTTCCAAGTGTCAAAGATAGGAATAAATATGATAAAGAAAGACCCCTTTTAAGGCGCCACCTGTCAACACAAGTGTATTTCTCTAAAAAAAATTATAAAACATAGTATAGCCGTACATCTACACCTTAAATTTAAGAAAAGAAAAAAAAGCAAAATCCCTATTTAATTTAGGCTCTACTTGTCAACGGGAGGTATAATTATGAAAACAAACTGACCCCCTATACGTGACACGTGAAACCAGAAGCACATTCTTTAAAAAATTTAAAACTGGGAGTATAGCCGTGGGCGGCTATACTTTTTAAAAAAGAAAAAAAAAATCCTTCTATAATATAGGCACCACGTGTCAAGTAGAGTATAGTTTGGATAAAAAGGACCCCTTTTAAGGTGCCTATGTCAACCTGAGTGTATTTCTTTAAAAAGATTAAAACAAAGAGTATAGCCGGGCGGTTATACTGTTTTTTTTTTTTAGAACAGAAAAATCCCAGTATAATATAGACTCCACGTGTCAAATAGAGGTATAATTATGATAAAAAAGGGACACCTTACAAGTACCCACGTGTCAACAGAAGTATAGTTCATTAAAAAAATTAAAGACAAGGAGTATAGCCGGGGCGGCTATACTTTTTCTTTTTCTGAAAAAGAAAAATTCCTCTATAATTTAGGCTCCACGTTCTAAATAGAGGTAGAATATGAAAAAAAGAACCCCTTACAAGGTGCCTCGTGTCAACATAAGTGTATTTCCTTAAAAAGATTAAAAACAAGGAGTATAGCCGTGCGGCTATACGTTTTATTTTTTTTTGAAATAGGAAAATCCCTCTAATTCAGGTTCCAAGTGTCAAAGATAGGAATAAATATGACAAAGAAAGACCCCTTTTAAGGCGCCACGTGTCAACACAAGTGTATTTCTCTAAAAAAATTATAAAACATAGTATAGCCGTACATCTATACCTTAAATTTAAAAAAAGAAAAAAAAAGCAAAATCCCTATTTAATTTAGGCTCTACGTGTCAACGGGAGGTATAATTATGAAAACAAAACTGACCCCCTATAACGTGACACGTGAAACAGAAGCATATTTCTTTAAAAAATTAAAAAGGAGTATAGCCATGCGGCTATACTGTTTTTTTTTTTTAAACAGAGAAATCCCTTTATAATTTAGACTCCACGTGTCAAATAGAGGAATAATTATGATAAAAAAGGACGCCTTATAAGTTCCCACGTGTCAACAGAAGTATAGCTCATTAAAAAAATTAAAGACAAGGAGTATAGCCGCGCGGCTATACTTTTTCTTTTTTGAAAAAGAAAAATCCCTCTATAATTTAGTCTCCACGTTCTAAAAGAGGTAGAATATGAAAAAAGAACCCCTTACAAGGTGCCTCGTGTCAACATAAGTGTATTTCCTTAAAAAGATTAAAAACAAGGAGTATCGCCGTGCGGCTATACTTTTTTTTTTTTTTTTAAAGAAAAATCCCTCTGTAATTTAGGTTCCAAGTGTCAAAGATAGGAAAAATATGATAAAGAAAGACCCCTTTTAAGGCGCCACGTGTCAACACAAGTGTATTTCTCTAAAACAATTAAAAAACATAGTATAGCCGTACGGCTATACCTTTAAATTAAAAAAAAAAGCAAAATCCTATTTAATTTAGCCTCTACGTGTCAACGGGAGGTATAATTATGAAAACAAAATGACCCCTTATAACGTGACACGTGTCAACAGAAGCATATTTCTTTAAAAATTAAAACTAGGAGTATAGCCGTGCGGCTATACTTTTTAGAAAAGAAAAAGAAAATCCATCTATAATATAGGCACCACGTGTCAAATAGAGGTATAATTTGGATAAAAAGGACCCCTTTTAAGGTCCCATGTGTCAACCTGAGTGTATTTCTTTAAAAAGATTAAAAACAAAGTGTATAGCCGTGCGGCTATACTGTTTTTTTTTTAAAACAGAAAAATCCCTGTATAATATAGACTCCACGTGTCAAATAGAGCTATAATTATGATAAAAAGGACACCTTATAAGTTCCGACGTGTCAACAGAAGTATAGTTCTTTAAAAAAATTAAAGACAAGGAGTATAGCCGCGTGGCTATACTTTTTCTTTTTTTGAAAAAGAAAAATCCCTCTATAATTTAGACTCCACGTGTCAAATAGAGATATAATTATGATAAAAAAGGACACCTTATAAGTTCCCACGTGTCAACAGAGATATAGTTCTTTAAAAAAATTAAAGACACGGAGTATAGCCGCGCGGCTATACTTTTCTTTTTTTGAAAGGAAAAATCCCTCTATAATTTATGCTCCACGTTCTAAAGAGAGGTAGAAATATGAAAAAAAGAACTCCTTACAAGGTGCCACGTGTCAACATAAGTGTATTCCTTAAAAAAGATTAAAAACAAGGAGTACAGCCGCGCGGCTATACTTTTTTAAAAAGAAAAAAGAAAAATCCCTCTATAATATAGTCACCACGTGTCAATTAGAGGTATCATATGTATAAAAAGGACCCCTTATAAGGTGCCATGTGTCAACCTGAGGGTATTTCTTTAAAAAGATTAAAAACGAAGAGTATAGCCACGCGGCTATACTGTTTTTTTTTAAACAGAAAAATCCCTCTATAATTTAGACTCCACGTGTCAAATAGAGGATAATTATGATAAAAAAAGGACACCTTACAAGTTCCCACGTGTCAACAGAAGTATAGTTCATTAACAAAATTAAAGACAAGGAGTATAGCCGCGCGGCTATACTTTTTCTTTTTCTGAAAAAGAAAAATTCCTCTATAATTTAGGCTCCACGTTCTAAATAGAGGTAGAAATATGAAAAAAAGAACCCTTACAAGGTGCCTCGTGTCAACATAAGTGTATTTCCTTAAAAAGATTAAAAACAAGGAGTATAGCCGTGCGGCTATACGTTTTATTTTTTTTTTGAAATAGGAAAATCCCTCTAATTCAGGTTCCAAGTGTCAAAGATAGGAATAAATTGACAAAGAAAGACCCCTTATAAGGCGCCACGTGTCAACACAAGTGTATTTCTCTAAAAAAATTATAAAACATAGTATAGCCGTACTATACCTTAAATTTAAAAAAAGAAAAAAAAAAGCAAAATCCCTATTTAATTTAGGCTCTACGTGTCAACGGGAGGTATAATTATGAAAACAAACTGACCCCCTATAACGTGACACGTGAAAACAGAAGCATATTTCTTTAAAAAATTAAAAACTAGGAGTATAGCCGTGCGGCTATACTTTTTAAAAAAGAAAAAGAAAACTCCTTCTATAATATAGGCACCACGTGTCAAGTAGAGGTATAGTTTGGACAAAAAGGACCCCTTTTAAGGTGCCATGTGCCAACCTGAGTGTATTTCTTTAAAAAGATTAAAAACAAGGGGTATAGCCATGCGGCTATACTGTTTTTTTAAAACAGAAAAATCCCTCTATAATTTAGACTCCACGTGTCAAATAGAGGTATAATTATGATAAAAAAAAGGACACCTTATAAGTTCCACGTGTCAACAGAAGTATAGTTCTTTAAAAAAATTAAAGACAAGGAGTATAGCCGCGCTATACTTTTTCTTTTTTGAAAAGAAAAATCCCTCTATAATTTAGGCTCCACGTTCTAAAGAGAGGTAGAAATATGAAAAAAGAACCCCTTACAAGGTGCCACGTGTCAACATAAGTGTATTTCCTTAAAAAGATTAAAAACAAGGAGTATAGCCGCGCGGCTATACTTTTTTAAAAGAAAAAAGAAAAATGCCTCTATAATGTAGTCACCACGTGTCAATTAGAGGTATAATATGTATAAAAAGGACCCTTATAAGGTGCCATGTGTCAACCTGAGGGTATTTCTTTAAAAAGATTAAAAACGAAGAGTATAGCCATGCGGCTATACTGTTTTTTTTTTTTAAACAGAAAAATCCCTCTATAATTTAGACTCCACGTGTCAAATAGAGGTATAATTATGATAAAAAAGGACACCTTATAAGTTCCCACGTGTCAACAGAAGTATAGTTCATTAAAAAAATTAAAGACAAGGAGTATAGCCGCGTGGCTATACTTTTCTTTTTTTGAAAAAGAAAAATCCCTCTATAATTTAGTCTCCACGTTCGGAAATATCCCTCTATATTTAGTCTCCATTGGATAAGAAAAAATCCCTCTATAATTTAGTCTCCATTGGAATAAGAAAATTCCTAGCTACTGTGATAACAGTAGCATCATTCATCATCACAGAATCATCAACTGTGAGATGACGATTTTGAGATACAAAGGATGGACGCCAGATTTTGGCACCATGAGCTGTGTCGGGAGCAATATTTAAATCAAGATGGTTTGGGTGAGAAGAAGAGGAAGCCATTTTAAGGAGGCTTCAGAGAAAGCTTTTAGAGAAACTGAATTTTCAGAAAATGGGGGAGATAAGTTGAAACACAGATACTCTAATCAAGCCTTGCAGAGGCAATATCTATAGGCGGAAATATGGCAGCAGTTTTCTGAATCCCAATGATATCTCGGATCGCCATGTTATCTTTTCTTTCCCAGGCTCCAAGGCTCCATTAATGTTTGTCGGCACTTTCGGCGTTTTCAGGATTATTTCTGTAAAAGCCGATCTTGCTTTGCGGATTTCACGGAGCTACTTTTTCAAAAGCACCCCGAGACCGAGCAAATTTCTGTGGTTAATTTGAAATTCACCGGATTTACTTATTCCCCTTATTTGTGTATAAATATGTTACTAACGAAATTTCCTTTGCAGAAGACATCCAGTTTTTCTCCATACCAAATGATGCAATATCCAATTGTTTTTCCTATCAGTGAGCACCCGATGTGCTTAAGAAGCGAGACTATCTCTGATCATCCATTCAGGAAGCGAGACTATCCCTGATCATGTTTCTGCAAGATCAGGGAACTGTAAGGACGACCACATGATCTAATCTCCTGAGGTCCTTCTAGACTGGGAGAAATGAGAGTTTGTTGTCTGCTCCCACCAGCTTCCTTCCTTGATTGCTTACCTTGCCTTGCAATCAATATCACAATTCTTGTATCTTTTCTTTCTTTTATAACTCTCTGTTCATAAGGGATTTTATTTCTTTAGAGCGAACATCGAAGAAAGAATCCATGAAGTGATCCTAACACTGAGGGTTATCTTTTTTGACAGAAAGAGAAGAATTGTGATTTTTTGCTCTTGCAGGATATAACTAGATCATCCAGCGTCACCTTATATTTGCAGAGCCGATACGAGCTTGAATGATACTTGAGAAAAGTTTCTCCCACCTAAGGATGTAAGCAATGTTTGTATTATTTCATGCTTGTACTCTTGTTTTGATATTTTGTACTACATCCTTAAAGGTAACCAAATGAGGAGATAAGGCCGTTCCAGAAGAACGACTTGTATTATGACCATTCCAGAAGAATGGCTTGTATCATTCTGATATGTATCCATGAATTATTAAAATTTCACAGATTGCAAGTTGGATACATTGATAATACACTGCACAGATCAAAGTCCCATAAGAATAGAATATGGGTATAGCAGTGATCAATATGATGCACGCCTGTTGCGTAGCAAATGATATGGATTGAAGTCCCGGAAGGACAATCCTTTAACATGTCAAATTAATACGATGCACGCCTAATGCGTAGCAAATTATATGGTTTAAAGTCCCAGAAGGAATTAAATTGGACATGTACGTGTTAATCTGTGGTATGCCTGCAGCATGACAGATATATGATTCTAAATGTTCCAGCTCCTTAAATGGAGATTTTCCACGCCCTACTGTAAAATAACGCTCCATTGGAGGATATGATCCATTCTCACATATTCATCTTATAAGAGATGTCTGTCTAGAAAGAGACAATAAAAGCCCCCTGAAGTGGCTTGGGTACCCAAAAGCAAAGAAATGCTTATAATTGATGCATGCGCATGCACATGAGAATGGTGGGATAATGAATTGATGAATGAAATTTTGGAGTAGCTACTCAAATCATCAATGGGCTGTGTTGATTGGAACCACGTTCTATTATTAAATGTCGACAATATCATTGGCCAAAATGGAAAGAGGCAATTCCATTACAGATGAGAATGAAGTGAAAGAACAAACCCATAGTACGAACACCAAAGAGATTTAATGCTGAAAGTTATACTTGGATGTTCGGAATAAAAGGGAATATACCCACTTTGTATGACACAATGTTTTCTGGCGGAAACAAGGAATGTTGGGTTTTCTCCATATTTACAGATTCAATTGTGCCCCCTCTTACTGCACATTTATGGAGATCAACATATTATCTTTAAGGGTCATTAAATGCATAGAATATATCGCCAGAAGAGATTCCCTAAAGATGTATAGATAGCTCGATTTAAGCATATAATGTGTCATAAAGTTTAATCCCTTAAATAAAATCCCCGAAGGATTGAAATTGCATGAAGCAAGTCCCTGAAGGACATGTGCTAGAAGCACAAATCTGTACTCAACTAATATACATAAATTGCCTCAGAGAGTACACTTATATAATATAGTTGCAACATATTAAAACTCTTGAAGAGTTAATAATTGATCAAAACTCTAGAAGAGTTAATACTTGGTTAAAACTCTTGAAGAGTTCAAAAATATTTATCTCGGCCTGAAGATCGAGTATTGTGCCAACGAGATTTTTGCTCATACTAAGGAAGTATTGAAGCATTTTTATGTGGGTTAATTGTTTGGCACTTAAATAATTTTTTCCGAAGTATACTAGACCGGATATCATCACCAAACCGGTTGGGATGATGTGAGGCATATTTGATGCTATCTCCGCATAACACCATATATGGGCATATTCTTTTCGAGTGAACTTACAAATAGCCCAAGTGTTATTGGATATGCGGGCTCTGGAAATTTCTATAGTCACTTACTGGAAAAAGCTAGTCATGAAGTTTTCAGGGGGGATATTTCATCAGGGGGAGCATGGTGTCAATAAACACCTCCACACACTATACTCTTTTTCCTTCGTTCAGGTTTTTATCCCAATGGGTTTTGCCTGGCAAGGTTTTTAACGAGGCAGTGTTGGGGGACACGGTGTAAATGAAGACTTTTACACACTGTACTCTTTTTCCTTCGTCCAGGTTTTTATCCACTGGGTTTTTTCCGCAAGGTTTTAACGAGGCAGTGTCACACGCTGTCAACATACACTATATTTTGTTAACATGGTTAGTACTCTTTTTCCCTTCGTCCAGGTTTTATCCCATGGATTTTCCTGACAAGGTTTTAACGCATATCCATACATTGTGGTCTCCAAGG
This sequence comes from Prunus salicina, assembly GCA_020226455.1. NCBI lineage: Eukaryota > Viridiplantae > Streptophyta > Magnoliopsida > Rosales > Rosaceae > Prunus > Prunus salicina. The sequence goes on along the minus strand of CM035341.1, from coordinate 4,934,009 downwards.
GGGAGTGTTATAAACTAATTATGGAGCCCACATGTCGGAAGGAAACTTCCTCACCTTCAGATGTATTAGCTAAGGTTTTGCCTATAAAAGAAGGCCTCCTTCTCATTGTAATAGACACCACAAAAACATCAATGAAAAGCTTCTCTCAATCTCTCTGAATTCCCTCTCCAATTTCTTTACATTTATAACAGTTTCTTTATAGTCGATTCAAAGACATTTCGAATATTTTAAAAGTATAGCCGAGTGGCTATACTCTTTAAATATACTCCAGAAGAACACGAAGCTTGCACTCGCAGTCAAGCCATTTCACTATCTCTATCAACTCAAGCTTCGATTTGTTGTCTTTGGTTTCGGCTGCTTCGTCCTCCAGATTCGGCAACGAAAAAAGACCCAACCCGCCTAGGCGCCCGCCCAGCTACCGCCTAGCCGCCTAGCATCCTCTCGCCCGCCTAGCGGCCTCGCGGCAGCCTAGCGCCCGCCTAACAACCACCTAACCGCCTAGCGCCTTCCTAGCGACAGCCTAGCCGCCTCGAGCCTGCCTAGCGACGGCCTAGCCACCTAGCCGCCGCCTGGGCCGATTTTTCGAACACTGCGATTGACTGAAAGTCTGAAACTACAGTGGCCTCTTTCAGCATCCTTTGGCTTCTTTTGCAGTCTATGCTTTCTCAACTGCTTCTGGTTTCATGTGTCCATGGCTCAAAATGCTACTACCGATCCATCTGAAGGTACTAGCCATCTTTCAGGTATAGCTAAATACGTTATGTGATGTGTACGCAGTGATTGAATTGAGAATGCAGTGACGGCGTTGATTCAATATTCAAGCAATGGGACATGCAAACCCTGCCTATCAGTGAATGAGAGCAATGCATTGGATTTGCCATCAATGGAAGCGAGTTTGAAAAGCCAGAGAATAATCCAGCCTCTCTCTCTCTCTCTCTCTATCTCTCCTCTCTATATTCTTTAGTCTTGTGTTGTTGACTGTATCAAATCAATTAATTATCAAGTTTAGAAAACTAAGCAGAACATGCCTGATATATCAATTGTAATATATAAGTGCCTAACTGCTCAATCTTTTTTCTTTCCAGTTGAGTTCATGCTCTGAACAAACGAGGGGTGTTTCCAAAAGAATTTGAGGCTTTAAGATATCTGGCCGTTTTGTATGAAGTTTTTCCAACCCCTTCTCTGTTGTTTGGTTTATTGCACTTAACATTTCATATAAAAGACACAGGTTTCTTACCGTTCAAAATTGTCACGAATATTTTTATACTCAGAGATTAATCGCTGGTCATTGCATTTTGTTTCAATTCTTTTAGGAAACTTGATCTGAACTATTTCACGGTCCCCTACCAGCATTCATCGGCAGTATGTCTGCGTTGATAGTATTGTAAGCAGTGAAGCATAGACTCCCAAGTGAGTTATACCATATGGGCCAAAGAAGCACATACATAAAATTACTCTGTTTTTATCCTGAATTATAACGGGTGCTCATATCTTTAATTGATATTTCCATTCAGGTCAATTGCCCACAATTCATTCTCTGGGCCCATCCCCAAGGAGCTTGGAAACCTTAAGGAGCTACTATGCTGTAAGCAAAGACAACTGAGAAATGCTCTATTGGGACATGTTTAAATATAGAACCCCCTATCATTTAATTCTATACCTCTTCAACCTGACTTGTTGCAGATCCTTTGGATCAAATAATTTCTCCGGAACACTCCTCCAGAACTTGGTAACTAAATCAATCTCGGGCTAGTGTGAGTGCTACATTTAACTCATCGAATTTGAATCACATGTTGCATGTGTAATTATTTTCTCTTAAAGGAGCGGTTTATTTGTTAATTCATTATCGATGAGCAAGGAATGCGTTTACAATCAGTTTATTATTTTCACAGTTACACGGACTGCTGTAGACTCGGTGGAGAAATTCTTCAACATTTGCTAAGCTCATCAACATGAAAATCCTGTAAGTTTTTGTTTATTCAGTACTTTGAGATTTCTATTCTGGGATGAGCTTACTATGAGTCAACTTTTGAATTTTAACTATGCATCAGACAATCCTTTCTCAGGAAAGATACCTTCTTTCATTGGGAATTGGAGAAAAACTGACTTCTTTGTAAGTATGGCAAATTTTTAACCTTCTACAGTTTATGAAAGCAGATCTGCATGGCTGAGATGGGTCTTTTATTCACAAGCATCTCAAATGTTTTTGTAGGAAATTTCAAGGGAACTCTTTGAAGGCCCAATACCAACCAGTTTTTCTCAACTGACTTCATTGGAATCTCTGTAAGGGCAAATGCTTAATACATTTTAAAACTCTCTCTCTCTCTCTCTCTCTCTCTCTCTCTCTCTTCTCTCCCCATTTACTGGGCATCATTTATGTTTGTGTATGATAATGAAGGCGAATCAGTGATATATATTATGTGAGCTCGTCTCTTGATTTCATAAGAAATTTGAAGAACTTAACTGTTTGTAAGTTAACACTCATTCATTCACGCACTGTGATCAAACTTCGTTTTCCTTTTCAAATTGAAGATCTTACTCCATTTACTTGTCCACTAATTTATTTGGTGGTGCAACAGAGTTCTAGGGAATACATTAATCAATGGTAGCATCCCTAATTTTGGAGATTTCAACGTTTACGATACTGTACGTCCAGCAGATATAAGCTTGAATCCCAAAGATACCAATTAATTTTCTTATCATTCTAATTGTTCCTCTACTTATCACTCATGCAGCAGGGATCTGGGTTTCAACAATTTAACAGGCAAACTCCCAAGTTCTTTATTCAACATGAGTTCTCTTACATATTTGTAATAAGGCCTGCCTTCATTATTCCCCTTTTCTGTACTTATGCCATTGAATTTCCTGCTCAGAAACTTAGTCGTTTATCTCACCTTTTTCTTGTTTCTTCTTTTCTTTTTTCTTTTTTTCCTGGGTGCGTCCTATAATTGATATGGCCAGATTTCTTGGAAACAATAGTCTGTCTGGACCTCTTCCAAGCCAAAAGAGCAATCAACTTCAGACTAATGTCATAAAAGTATGCTATATGTACTGGCAATGAAACCAATACCCTCTGTGTGTGCGCGCACATTCTGGCAGCCTTTTTCTTACTTAAATTCCTTTGAACTTTCATGCATTTTTGTGCCTTCTCATTCTGTATTGTTATGTGCAGAGATTTGTCTTGCAACTATTTCTCAAGAAGCTTTCCCCCATGGGTAACCACAATATCGCAACTGTATGTCTCCTTTTATCTTTCACCTTCATTTTTATGGTCCAAATCACCTTCATTGTGCATATATAATACCACATGAATGAAATTCAATAAATTAGAAGGGATGGATTTGAAGTACTGATATGTTGAGATCTTGAACATGAAATTCTCATCTTCATATGTGGATTGATTAAAGATTTTATGCAAGAATTTAGTGGTCAACAACTTCACATTTGACAGTTCAAACATAACGTGAGTTGAATCGAAATACCCTTTTTTTAGTTCAAACAAAAAGTGATTGCTATTACACTTTTGCAGTTTAATGGATTCTTCCACTACAGTTTAATTATTATAAATAATAATTGTTCTTTGTGTTTACAGTCTTCCTGGATTGAATTGCCTCCAGAGGAATTTTCCATGCCAATCAAAATACCCCACGATGTAATCTTCTTCTATATTTCACTATCATTTATTTCTTTAATGCAAGATCATGTCACAGCAATAGGCATTGCTTATCTCATTATGTATACATATTGTAGGAATGTCTTGATAAATCTAGTAAGCATATCTTGTGCTATTACATCAGTTTGAAGTTTTTTCACTAATCATAGCTTGTGCTATTACATTGAATTGTACATATACAAACTTCTCAATTAAGTATTGCAATAATGCATTATTAGTACTTCAACCTTTCTTCTTCTTTCTTCTCGCTCTCTTTCTTCGCTGAAACCGACCTACATCAAACCATTTGCTGGTCATGAACCAACTGTGTGGTCGGTAGATGAGAGTGACGGTTCGATGTTGGTCCCATAATTTCCTTCATCAACTTGATCGGTTTCAGTTTGGTAGGCAGTTCTAAGCACTTGGTCCAGTTAATCAAACTGTGCGTAGCCCTAATCAGCCTCCGAAACCAATGCACTGCATTGAAATGTGGAAAGTCCTTTTGAATCTGCAGAGCATGCACTGCATTGTAATGGGAAAAGTCCTTTTGAACATCCAGAGAATGCACTGCATTGGAATGCGGAAAGTCGTTATTGAATGAACAATTTTCCAACACCCCATCAATTATTTCTCTTGCTGGTTCTTATTATGAATGATTACCATGTGCATTCAGCCCTGCATTCTTCAACTTAAGGTGATTGTTTTCCCAGGTTTCTGTTTATTATTTAGTAATCTTTTTGTCTTAGTGCTTGATATTTCTTTTAATTCCTTGTCATACTCTTGCAGATGGACAACCGAAGATGGCAGGACTTAGAAATGGACTGCTTGGTGAAAGTGTTCGAGAAAGTTGGAATGGTGTCAGTGCTTTTGGATGTCCCTTTTGTGTGCAAGTCATGGTACAAAGCGACCCTTAATCCTTCATGCTGGCAATGTCTCATATTTCCAGACAACGAACGTACTGAGATTTGGCCTTGGGATGATTTTGAATGTCCTGATTTTCAAAATCTTATGGACAGATTTGCGAGTGAGTTTCAAATTGATTGGGATCGTTTCTCTGTCATCACTTTTTACTTTTTTAAAGTTTGTGATCAATCGGAGCAGCGGAACTGCTGTTCTGCTTAAGCTTCCCAAATGCTGCACAGTAGAGACCTTTGTATTTGCTGCAAATGTGTAAGTTTCCTTTTAACTTGTTCTCATTTTCACTTGTTTAACCGAACTTAATTTTCGAAACTCGTAAGTCTATATATTTTTATTTAAATTACTTTAAATTAATCTAACGACGGATAAGATGATTTGAACTTGGATGCAAGGGTGGGTTGCTCACTGCTCTGTCTAACTGCCCAAGCCAAGTATATTTTAATTTTTCCTGTTAAAGTAGCATTTTATTGTGTATTGTGTGTAGGTGTCCTGGCCTTGTTACTTTGGGTTTACCCCTAAGATTATTGGAGAGTGAACACATGAACCCAGAGCTGATTGGCAAGTGGAAAAATTTGGAGGTGGTGTCATTGGGTTCAAGCTTAAATTTGGTGATAATACTTGCCCTTATAAAAACACACTGCAAGAATTTTTACGGTTTAGATTTGTCCATGACCTTAATTCGTGAACGTGAGGCATTGGCAATTGTCAAGTTGGTGACTAATATCAAGTACTTAAACTTGAAAGGTGCAATCGTTAGTCGGGATAGCCTTGTCACATTGCAGCACGGCTGCAAAGATCTTGTGGTGTTGGATGTCAGGGATTGTATTGGTTTTGATGAGAATGATGATGAAATATTAAAGTTTGCGTCTCATATTAGTAAAGGTTCTGTTTTTTCCGGAATTTTTTTGTAGGTGGTTTTCTATGGCTGATTTGGTTTGTGAAATAGGTTCAATCCCCTTCGATGTTGGCGTGTTCAATGAATTTGAAGATGATGAGGAATGAAGAACTATTTGATTGTTATTTTCATGAGGGCTTGTAATTGTTCCTATCTTTTATTTAAATTATTTCCTTTCTTTTAGTTATTTTGTTCAATTGATATTGTGGAAATTGTAATGTTGAAATAATTATACATTTCAATTGCTTGGAACTACAAATTCTTCTTCGTTAAATTTTCTCCACTGAAAAATAATTAATTTTGTTGTGAAGTCTAATAGAAAGTAGATACGGCTCAAACATCACAAAAATGCATAACAATTTAGGGCATTATTCTTTAGTCCTCCAGAAGTTTGATCTGTTTGGTGATAGGAAAATTATGGCCTTGCTTGCTTTGGTAATTCCTTCTTAGCTTTAGCTCAGCAGATGGTGTCAAGGAGTCCCTTGCTTTTGAAAAAAAAGGGTCCTACTTGCCTTCCAAAAGGAAATACTAGAATTGCTTCCTCGTGAAGTAGTTGCCTCTATATTATTGCTGGACTAGTAACTAGTTTCCTACTTTTTGTTGTTGGATTGCAGAAAGTGCTTGTTGAATGAACAATTAATTCTCTTGTTTGTTCTTGTTATATCGGAAAAGGATTACCATATGATTGTTTTCCCAGGTTTCTTTGTAGTCTTTTGAAATTTATGGTTTTTTTTTTCTTTTTAATTTACTGTATACAGATGTAGTTATATTAAATCGTTGTTGCAGATGGACGAACGAAGATGGGAGGACTTACAAATGGACTGCTTGGTCAAAGTGTTGGTGAAAGTTGGAATGGAGTCACTGCTTTTGGATGTCTCTTTTGTGTGCAAGTCATGGTACAAGGCGACCCTCAATCCTTCATGCTGGCAATCTCTCCTTTTCCCGGACAACGAATGTATTGAGTTCTGGCCTTGGGATGCGTTTGAATGTCCAAATTTTCAAAATCTTATGGACAGATTTGCGAGTGAGTATCAAATTGATGGGGATCGTTGCTCAATCACCACTTTTCTAAAGTTTGTGATCAATCGGAGCAGCGGAAACGCTACTGTGCTCAAGCTTCCCAAATGCTAGAAGCCTTTGAATTTGCTGCAAATGTGCAAGTTTTCTCATTTAAGTTCATTTTCCAATCCAAGTGTAGTTTAATTTTCCTTGTAAATGTAAATGTAGCATTTTTGCTGTTGTGGAATGTGTGCAGGTGTCCTGGCCTTGTGACTTTGAGTTTACCAGGAGGTGTATTGGACAGCAACCACACGAACTAGAGCTGATTGGCAAGTGGAAAAATTTGGACGTGTTATCATTGGGTTCATGCTTAAATTTGGCGAAAATACTTGCAATTATACAAAAACATTGCAAGAATCAAAGGCTCTGTTCATGGACGTGAGGCATTGTCAATTGTGAAGTTGGTGCCTAATATCAAGTACTTAAATTTGAGGGGTGCAAAAGTTAATCAGGATGGTCTTGAGATCTGGTGATGTTGGACGCCAGAGATTGTTCTGGTTTCGATGAGAACGTACGACAATGAAATATCAAAGCTTGCGTCTCATATTAGTAAATTTATGTGCAAGGGTTCTGAATTTCCTGAATTTCTTCGTGGTATGGACGATTTTGTTCTTCCTGTTGATGGATACGCATTTCATTTGCATGTGGATGAGACGTGGGATGAAATGCTCAATGATTTGTGCGATGCGTTCAATGATTTGGGCGACGAGGAGTGAAGAACTATTTGATCGTACTAAGTGATATCTCTTTTTTTTTTTTTTTTTTACAACACTAATGAGCAATTATGTGTGTTGAGTGTGGTGTGGTGTGGTGTTCATCTTGTGTGTTTGGACATTGTTACTCTAATGAGGGCTTGTTATAAGTTCCTATCTTGACTTCATTATAAGATGTTTGCTTAATTTGGAAAATGGCTGTTCTAACTTCCTTCGCTACATTTTGTGTAATATCACATATGCTTGCGATTGTTCTGCAGCAGATCCTGACCTTCAGCAATAATGGATGATGGTACTCTCTAGGCTTGATATCTGCTTAGGAACCAAAAATATATTAAGCTTTTGGCTCTTCTTTTGTATTATTATTATTTAAATCTGTTGTATATATGCTCATGTTGTAGGTTAAGAAGGTTAACAAAATGAGGCTCGCTGTACATTGAAGCAATGAGTGGTGTGAAGTTTTGGTCACTAGTTCTTAGAACTTCTATCCTGTTCATCTTTTCTCTTTTGTCTTGAAGCTATGTCTAGATTACACTGAAATTTGTCACTTCCAACTGCAGGTTAGTTTAGATACAATGTTTGATGTGCACACAAAGCAAATACACGAGTACAAAAGGCAGCTGCTTAATATACTTGGCATTATCCATCGATATGACTGTATCGAGGTGAATCTGATTTTATATGGGGAAAAACTTTGCATTATTCCATTTTTTTTTTTAACTTATTAACAAAGAATTACCATATACCTTCTAAATGGAGCTATCACCATCCTCTAGCATTGTGCATACCTAGTTCATCTTCTTGTCACAGTAATATAAGAAGTTGTTGGACAGTAATTTGTTGATTTTTCAATGAGATACGATGTGCAGTTGGAGCTTTCTTCTCATGTTTTTTTTTTTGTTGGTATTTTAGCCCTTAACCCTAAAATAATATGACAAAATTGTATATTTAAAGCGTACAGCCGCGCGGCTATACTCTTTAAATGTATATTAAAATTTAACAGTATAGCCGGTCGGCTATACTTTCTAAATTGATTGGAATATTTTAAAATTATAGCCGCCCGGCTCTACTCTTCAAATATATTCAAGACGAACACGAAGCTTGCACTCGCAGGGGACGGAACTTGCTCTCGCAGTCACTGCTTCGTCCTCCGGGTTCGGCACCGGAAAAAGACCCAACCCGCCTAGCCGCCTGCCTGGCCCCTAGCGACCGCCTAGCCCCCTAACGACCGCCTAGAGACCGCCTAGCGACCGCCTAGCCGCCTAGCGCCCGCCTAGAGCTCGTTCTAGAAGGGTTCAACGACAATTCACAAGATGCACATTCTTGAAGGTAATATTAGATATCCCACACTCGTAGTAGTAGTTCAGAACTTCAGATAGGTTGATATACAGTCAATATAATATTCTGACCTTCTGTGAACTGTCGCGGGAATTTAAATCCCGTCAGCACTGACAGCATCAAGTGTTTTCGACAATTGGCCTATTTTGCTTTTTACAAAATATAATCTCACATTAACTCAACAAATCTGATGTTTGGCGGTTCATAAACAACCTTTCTGATGACCCTCTGCTGAAGACGCTTGGGCCTAACTTCAGATCCTATTTCTATCGAGCTTTTCATCAGTTCAAGAGAGTCTTTGCAGAATTTAAAAGCTCTCACCATGAGGTATGTATCAAAAGTCCTTTGCTAATTGGTCTGTAACAGGTGTTGGAAAAGGAAAATATTTCTTCAATGTTCTTAGGAGGACACTGAGGCCACTCCTATGATACATCGTTATAGTTTTCCTGCATTAAGTCTGCTGTTGTTTATATTTGCATATCTCTTCACTTTTATAGAATAGTTTACAAATTTTGGTGGTTCGTTTTCTAATTTTCAAGAACTCTGAAGGCACGTGTAACTATATCACTTCAATCTTGAAGATGTTGAGCCACAAATCTTTGCAAAACTTAAACATGTAACGGATTGTCTTTTCCTACCTCCAAAATTATTAGTTGTAAAACACTGAGAATTACATGACAGATGCTTGTATTACCCTAAACAATCTCATTTAGCAGGTTTCAAACCATGAATGCATATGCTATATTGTTGAGGACTGCACCATTATGTACAATCACGACGCCTAGGCCAATTTTCTTTATGCAGTTACAATATTTCATCAAAGAGAAACTGGAAAAGAATGAATTCAAAGCAACTCTTGCAAATGAGGAATTAGTTTTCTTTACGGTATGTAGTCAATTTTCTTTCTTTTAATTATATTCTGTACCTTTTCTGCTGCAACTTTTTCTCAAGAAATATGTCCTATTTAAGTATTTTCTTGTGGTATTGTCCTTAATCAGAGTTGCTCTCATCAAAACTCACTAGCTGAAAGCGTCACAAGTAGTTGTATTCAGCTTAGCTGATTGTGATGTCAAGTATTGTCGACCAACTGAAATTTTCTTTTGCTGTAACTTCTGCAGATGGAATCTGTGTATACACTATTTCAAGATTTTAGATTGGTATATTGTATATACTTTTTTGTAGTATAGCAGTGATAATTCTCTTAGAATTTCTTTCTCCAGTTTTTGTTTAGGGCAAAGATTCATGAAGTTACCAAATGAGTGAGGAAGGATCTCCTAAATTACCACTGCAATGTGCACGTGTTAGGTACACAATTACAGTCACTTCAATCATACTCACTTAGCCAGTTGAGTGATTGGGGTGACCAGTCCAGAATTTTCAGATTCTTTAGAGGGCATGTGTTTGGTGTCGTTTTTTACCATTGTGTGATGTTCTAAGCAAACTGTTTCCTCAGGTTCTAATTCTGCTGTGATATTTAGTGTGTATGATGGTCCGTGCGGCTAAAATTTAAAAAAAAAAAATCCCTCTATAATTTAGACTCCACGTGTCAAATAGAGGTATAATTATGATAAAAAGGACCCCTTATAAGGTGCCACTTGTCAACAGAAGTATAGTTGTATAAAAAAAATTAAAATCAAGAGGTATAGCCGGGCGGCTATACTATTTCTTTTTTTGCGGCTATACTTTTTCTTTTTTTGAAAAAGAAAAATCCCTCTATAATTTAGGCTCCACGTTCTAAAGAGAGGTAGAAATATGAAAAAAAGAACCCCTTACAAGGTGCCACGTGTCAACATAAGTGTATTTCCTTGAAAAGATTAAAAACAAGGAGTATAGCCGTGCGGCTATACTTTTTTTTTTCAAAAAGAAAAATCCCTCTTTAATTTAGGTTCCAAGTGTCAAAGATAGGAATAAATATGATAAAGAAAGACCCCTTTTAAGGCGCCACCTGTCAACACAAGTGTATTTCTCTAAAAAAATTAAAAAAACATAGTATAGCCGTACGGCTATACCTTTAAAAAAGAAAAAGAAAAGCAAAATCCCCATTTAATTTAGGCTCTACGTGTCAACGAGAGGTATAATTACGAGAACAAAATGACCCCTTATAACGTGACACGTGTCGACAGAAGCATATTTCTTTAAAAAAAATTAAAAACTAGAAGTATAGCCGTGCGGCTATACTTTTTAAAAAAGAAAAAGAAAAATCCCTCTATAATATAGGCACCACGTGTCAAATAGAGGTATAATTTGGATAAAAAGGAGCCCTTATAAGGTGCCATGTGTCAACCTGAGTGTATTTCTTTAAAAAGATTGAAAACAAAGAGTATAGCCGAGCGGCTATACTTTTTTTTTTAAAACAGAAAAATCCCTCTAGAATTTAGACTCCACGTGTCAAATAGAGGTATAATTATGATAAAAAAAGGACCCCTTATAAGTTCTCACGTGTCAACAGAAGTATAGTTGTATAAAAAAAAATTAAAAACAAGGAGTATAGCCGCGCGGCTATACATTTTCTTTTTGTGAAAAAGAAAAATGACTATAATTTTGGCTCCACGTTCTAAAGAGAGGTAGAAATACGAAAAAAAAGAACCCCTTACAAGGTGCCACGTGTCAACATAAGTGTATTTCCTTAAAAAGATTAAAAACAAGAAGTATAGCCGCGCGGCTATACTTTTTAATAAAAAAAAAAGAAAAATCCCTCTTTAATTTAGGTTCCAAGTGTCAAAGATAGGAATAAATATGATAAAGAAAGACCCCTTTTAAGGCGCCACATGTCAACACAAGTGTATTTCTCTAAAAAAAAAAAAAAAAAAACATAGTATAGCCGAACGGCTATACCTTTAAAAAAAAAAGAAGCAAAATCCCTATTTAATTTAGGCTCTACGTGTCAACGGGAGGTACAATTATGAAAACAAAATGACCCCTTATAACGTGACACGTATCAACCGAAGCACATTTCTTTAAAAAATTAAAAACTAGGAGTATAGCCGTCCGGCGATACTTTTTAAATAAGAAAAAGAAAAATCCCTCTATAATATAGGCACCACGTGTCAAGTAGAGTTATAATTTGGATAAAAAGGACCCCATATAAGGTGCCATGTCCCAACCCGAGTGTATTTCTTTAAAAAGATTAAAAACAATGAGTCTAGCCGAGCGGCTATACTGTTTGTTTTTTAAAACAGAAAAATCCCTCTATAATTTAGACTCCACGTGTCAAATAGAGGTATAATTATGATAAAAAAGGACACCTTATAAGTTCCCACGTGTCAACAGAAGTAAAGTTCTTAAAAAAATTAAAGACAAGGAGTATAGCCGTGCGGCTATACTTTTTCTTTTTTTGAAAAAGAAAAATCCCTCTATAATTTAGTCTCCACGTGTCAAACAGAGGTATAATTATGATAAAAAAAAAGGACACCTTATAAGTTCCCACGTGTCAACAGAAGTATAGTTCTTTAAAAAAATTAAAAACAAGGAGTATAGCCGGGCGGCTATACTTTTCTTTTTTTTGAAAAAGAAAAATCCCTCTATAATTTAGGATCCACGTTCTAAAGAGAGGTAGAAATATGAAGAAAAAAAACCCCCTTACAAGGTGCCACGTGTCAACATAAGTGTATTTCCTTAAAAAGATTAACAACAAGGAGTATAGCCGTGCGGCTATACTTTTTTTTTTTTTGAAAAAGAAAAATCCCTCTTTAATTTCGGTTCTAAGTGTCAAAGATAGGAATAAATATGACAAAGAAAGACCCCTTATAAGGCGCCACATGTCAACACAAGTGTATTTCTCTAAAAAAAAATTAAAAAACATAGTATAGCCGTACGTCTATACCTTAAAAAAAAAAAGAAAAAGCAAAATCCCTATTTAATTTAGGCTCTACGTGTCAACGGGAGGTATAATTATGAAAACAAAATGACCCCTTATGACGTGACACGTGAAAACAGAAGCATATTTCTTTAAAAAATTAAGGTTTTTTTTATCACAAATGGTCCTTAATGTTTACGATTTTATCACGAATGGTCCTTAAGGTTTTTTTGTGACACTAATAGTCCTTAACGTTAGTGCTTTTTATCACAAATGGTCCCTCCATTAAAAATTCTGTTAAGTGTAATAAGTGGAGCCCACATATCCAATCACATCGTGACATGTGGATTAAATAAATAAAAATAATTTTTTTTTTATTTTATGAAAATCCATCCCCTCTGTCTCTCTCCCCTCCCCTCTGTCCTCTCTCCTCCCTGTGCTCTCCCTCTCCCTCTTTTTTTTTCCTTGCCTCTACAGCCCTACCACCCCATGCCCACCTACCCGCAACCCACCCCTCTCCCTCTGTATATTTTGCAAAATAATCACTTGCACAAGGTAGTTTGACATTTCCTTTTCCACAAATATTTATTCAAACAACTTAAAATAATTAAAAACAGAGGGGGAGAGTAGAGGAGGAGAGAAAATATAGTGGGAGAGGGTAGGGGAGTTGGGTGTGTGGGTTGCGGCTTGCGGCTTGCTGGTGGCTGTGTTAAAAAAACAAAGACCAATAAAACAATCCCAAAGACCATTTTTTCTTGCAGGTGGCAGGCAATGGGCAAGAAAAAAACAAAGGGGGATTGTGGGTTATGATTTATATACCACTATACAAAGATGGAGAAAGATATATGGGTTATATTATTATTTTTACAGAGGGAGAAGGAGAGGACAGGGGGGAGAGGGGGCAGAGGATGGAAAGCGAGGGCAAAGGGGGATAGAGATGGAGTAGAGGAAGGGGGATGAAAAGTTGTAGAAAAAAAAAAGGAATTTTCATAAAAAAAATTATTTAATTATTTTTTCATCCACATGTCACAATGTGATTGGACATATGGGCTCCACTTGTCTTCCACATCAGACACTTAACAAAATTTTTAACGGAGGGACCATTTGTGATAAAAAGCCCTATAAGGCGCCACGTGTCAACACAAGTGTATTTCTCTAAAAAAATTATAAAACATAGTATAGCCGTACGTCTATACCTTAAATTTAAAAAAAAAAAAAAAAAAAAGCAAAATCCCTATTTAAATTAAAGACAAGGAGTATAGCCGCGCGGCTATACTTTTTTTTTTTTTTTGAAAAAGAAAAATCCCTCTATAATTTAGGCTCCACGTTCAAAAGAGAGGTAGAAATATGAAAAAAAAAAGAACCCCTTACAAGGTGCCACGTGTCAACATAAGTGTATTTCCTTAAAAAGATTAAAAACAAAGGGTATAGCCGCGCGACTATACCCTTTAAAAAGGAAAAAGAAAAATCCCTCTATAATATATTCACCACGTGTCAAATAGAGGTATAATTTGGATAAAAAGGACCCCTTTTAACGTCCCATGTGTCAACCTGAGTGTATTTCTTTAAAAAGATTAAAAACAAAGTGTATAGCCGTGCGGCTATACTGTTTTTTTTTTTTTAAAACAGAAAAATCCCTCTATAATTTAGACTCCACGTGTCAAATAGAGGTATAATTATGATAAAAAGGACACCTTATAAGTTCCCACGTGTCAACAGAAGTATAGTTCATTAAAAAAATTAAAGACAAGGAGTATAGCCGCGCGGCTATACTTTTTCTTTTTTTGAAAAAGAAAAATCCCTCAATAATTTAGGCTCCACGTTCTAAATAGAGGTAGAAATATGAAAAAAAAGAACCCCTTACAAGGTGCCTCGTGTCAACATAAGTGTATTTCCTTAAAAAGATTAAAAACAAGGAGTATAGCCGTGCGGCTATACATTTTTTTTTTTTTTGAAAAAGGAAAATCCCTCTAATTCAGGTTCCAAGTGTCAAATATAGGAATAAATATGACAAATAAAGACCCCTTATAAGGCGCCACGTGTCAACACAAGTGTATTTCACTGAAAAAATGATAAAACATAGTATAGTCGTACGTCTATACCTTAAATTTTAAAAAAAAAAAAGAAAGCAAAATCCCTATTTAATTTAGGCTCTACGTGTCAACGGGAGGTATAATTATGAAAACAAAATGACCCCCACAACGTGACACGTGAAAAAAGATGCATATTTCTTTAAAAAATTAAAAACTAGGAGTTAGCCGTGCGGCTATACTTTTTAAAAAAGAAAAAGAAAAATCCTTCTATAATATAGGCACCACGTGTCAAGTAGAGGTATAATTTGGATAAAAAGGACCCCTTTTAAGGTGCCATGTGTCTACCTGAGTGTATTTCTTTAAAAAGTTTAAAAACAAAGAGTATAGCCGTGCGGCTATACTGTTTTTTTTTTTAAACAGAAAAATCCCTCTATAATTTAGACTCCACGTGTCAAATAGAGGTATAATTATGATAAAAAAAGGACACCTTATAAGTTCCCACGTGTCAACAGAAGAATAGTTCTTTAAAAAAAATTAAAGACAAGGAGTATAGCCGCGCGGCTATAAAAAAAAAGAAAAATCCCTCTATAATTTAGGCTCCACGTTCTAAAGAGAGGTAGAAATATGAAAAAAAGGAACCCCTTACAAGGTCCCACATGTCAACATAAGTGTATTTCCTTAAAAAGATTAAAAACAAGGAGTATAGCCGCGCGGCTATACTTTTTAAAAAGGCAAAAGAAAAATCCCTCTATAATATATTCACCACGTGTCAAATAGAGGTATAATTTGGATAAAAAGGACCCCTTTTAAGGTGCCATGTGTCTACCTGAGTGTATTTCTTTAAAAAGATTAAAAACAAAGAGTATAGCCGTACGGCTATACCCTTTTTTTTTTAAACAGAAAAATCCCTCTACTATTTAGACTCCACGTGTCAAATAGAGGTATAATTATGATAAAAAAGGACACCTTATAAGTTCCCACATGTCAACAGAAGTATGGCTCTTTAAAAAAGATTAAAAACAAGGAGTATAGCCGTACTTTGAGTTTACCATTTAAGTTTTCTCATTTAAGTTCATTTTCAAAATTCCAATCCAAGTGTAGTTTAATTTTCCTTGTAAATGTAAATGTAGCATTTTTGCTGTTGTGGAATGTGTGCAGGTGTCCTGGCCTTGTGACTTTGAGTTTACCAGGAGGTGTATTGGACAGCAACCACACGAACTAGAGCTGATTGGCAAGTGGAAAAATTTGGACGTGTTATCATTGGGTTCATGCTTAAATTTGGCGAAAATACTTGCAATTATACAAAAACATTGCAAGAATCAAAGGCTCTGTTCATGGACGTGAGGCATTGTCAATTGTGAAGTTGGTGCCTAATATCAAGTACTTAAATTTGAAGGGTGCAAAAGTTAATCAGGATGGTCTTGAGATCTGGTGATGTTGGACGCCAGAGATTGTTCTGGTTTCGATGAGAACGTACGACAATGAAATATCAAAGCTTGCGTCTCATATTAGTAAATTTATGTGCAAGGGTTCTGAATTTCCTGAATTTCTTCGTGGTATGGACGATTTTGTTCTTCCTGTTGATGGATACGCATTTCATTTGCATGTGGATGAGACGTGGATGAAATGCTCAATGATTTGTGCGACGCGTTCAATGATTTGGGCGACGAGGAGTGAAGAACTATTTGATTGTACTAAGTGATATCTCTTTTTTTTTTTTTTTTTTTACAACACTAATGAGCAATTATGTGTGTTGAGTGTGTGTGGTGTGGTGTTCATCTTGTGTGTTTGGACATTGTTACTCTAATGAGGGCTTGTTATAAGTTCCTATCTTGACTTCATTATAAGATGTTTGCTTAATTTGGAAAATGGCTGTTCTAACTTCCTTCGCTACATTTTGTGTAATATCACATATGCTTGCGATTGTTCTGCAGCAGATCCTGACCTTCAACAATAATGGATGATGGTACTCTCTAGGCTTGATATCTGCTTAGGAACCAAAAATATATTAAGCTTTTGGCTCTTCTTTTGTATT
This sequence comes from Prunus salicina, assembly GCA_020226455.1. Lineage (NCBI taxonomy): Eukaryota > Viridiplantae > Streptophyta > Magnoliopsida > Rosales > Rosaceae > Prunus > Prunus salicina. Next base: position 4,917,570 of record CM035341.1, on the reverse strand, counting down.
ATTATTATTTAAATCTGTTGTATATATGCTCATGTTGTAGGTTAAGAAGGTTAACAAAATGAGGCTCCCTGTACATTGAAGCAATGAGTGGTGTGAAGTTTTGGTCACTAGTTCTTAGAACTTCTATCCTGTTCATCTTTTCTCTTTTGTCTTGAAGCTATGTCTAGATTACACTGAAATTTGTCACTTTCAACTGCAGGTTAGTTTAGATACAATGTTTGATGTGCACACAAAGCAAATACACGAGTACAAAAGGCAGCTGCTTAATATACTTGGCATTATCCATCGATATGACTGTATCGAGGTGAATCTGATTTTATATGGGGAAAAACTTTGCATTATTCCATTTTTTTTTTAACTTATTAACAAAGAACTACCATATACCTTCTAAATGGAGCTATCACCATCCTCTAGCATTGTGCATACCTAGTTCATCTTCTTGTCACAGTAATATAAGAAGTTGTTGGACAGTAATTTGTTGATTTTTCAATGAGATACGATGTGCAGTTGGAGCTTTCTTCTCATGTTTTTTTTTTGTTGTTGGTATTTTAGCCCTTAACCCTAAAATAATATGACAAACACGAAGTATATTCAAGACGAACACGAAGCTGCTTAATATACACGGCTCTACTCTTCAAATATATTCAAGACGAACACGAAGCTTGCACTCGCAGGGGACGGAACTTGCTCTCGCAGTAACTGCTTCGTCCTCCGGGTTCGGCACCGGAAAAAGACCCAGCCCGCCTAGCCGCCTGCCTGGCCCCTAGCGACCGCCTAGCCCCCTAACGACCGCCTAGAGACCGCCTAGCGACCGCCTAGCCGCCTAGCGCCCGCCTAGAGCTCGTTCTAGAAGGGTTCAACGACAATTCACAAGATGCACATTCTTGAAGGTAATATTAGATATCCCACACTCGTAGTAGTAGTTCAGAACTTCAGATAGGTTGATATACAGTCAATATAATATTCTGACCTTCTGTGAACTGTCGCGGGAATTTAAATCCCGTCAGCACTGACAGCATCAAGTGTTTTCGACAATTGGCCTATTTTGCTTTTTACAAAATATAATCTCACATTAACTCAACAAATCTGATGTTTGGCGGTTCATAAACAACCTTTCTGATGACCCTCTGCTGAAGACGCTTGGGCCTAACTTCAGATCCTATTTCTATCGAGCTTTTCATCAGTTCAAGAGAGTCTTTGCAGAATTTAAAAGCTCTCACCATGAGGTATGTATCAAAAGTCCTTTGCTAATTGGTCTGTAACAGGTGTTGGAAAAGGAAAATATTTCTTCAATGTTCTTAGGAGGACACTGAGGCCACTCCTATGATACATCGTTATAGTTTTCTGCCATTAAGTCTGCTGTTGTTTATATTGCATATCTCTTCACTTTATAGAATAGTTTACAAATTTTGGTGGTTCGTTTTCTAATTTTCAAGAACTCTGAAGGCACGTGTAACTATATCACTTCAATCTTGAAGATGTTGAGCCACAAATCTTTGCAAAACTTAAACATGTAACGGATTGTCTTTTCCTACCTCCAAAATTATTAGTTGTAAAACACTGAGAATTACTTGACAGATGCTTGTATTACCCTAAACAATCTCATTTAGCAGGTTTTCAAACCATGAATGCATATGCTATATTGTTGAGGACTGCACCATTATGTACAATCACGACCGCCTAGGCCAATTTTCTTTATGCAGTTACAATATTTCATCAAAGAGAAACTGGAAAAGAACGAATTCAAAGCAACTCTTGCAAATGAGGAATTAGTTTTCTTTACGGTATGTAGTCAATTTTCTTTCTTTTTAATTATTTCTGTACTCTTTTCTGCTGCAACTTTTTCTCAAGAAATATGTCCTATTTAAGTATTTTCTTGTGGTATTGTCCTTAATCAGAGTTGCTCTCATCAAAACTCACTAGCTGAAAGCGTCACAAGTAGTTGTATTCAGCTTAGCTGATTGTGATGTCAAGTATTGTCGACCAACTGAAATTTTCTTTTGCTGTAACTTCTGCAGATGGAATCTGTGTATACACTATTTCAATATTTTAGATTGGTATATTGTATATACTTTTTTGTAGTATAGCAGTGATAATTCTCTTAGAATTTGCTTTCTCCAGTTTTTGTTTAGGGCAAAGATTCATGAAGTTACCAAATTGAGTGAGGAAGGATCTCCTAAAGTACCACTGCAATGTGCACGTGTTAGGTACACAATTACAGTCACTTCAATCATACTCACTTAGCCAGTTAGTGATTGGGGTGACCAGTCCAGAATTTTCAGATTCTTTAGAGGGCATGTGTTTGGTGTCGTTTTTTACCATTGTGTGATGTTCTAAGCAAACTGTTTCCTCAGGTTCTAATTCTGCTGTGATATTTAGTGTGTATGATAAAAAAATCCCTCTATAATTTAGACTCCACGTGTCAAATAGAGGTATAATTATGATAAAAAGGACCCCTTATCAGGTGCCACTTGTCAACAGAAGTATAGTTGTATAAAAAAAATTAAAATCAAGAGGTATAGCCGCGCGGCTATACTTTTTCTTTTTTTGCGGCTATACTTTTTCTTTTTTTGAAAAAGAAAAATCCCTCTATAATTTAGGCTCCACGTTCTAAAGAGAGGTAGAAATATGAAAAAAAGAACCCCTTACAAGGTGCCACGTGTCAACATAAGTGTATTTCCTTAAAAAGATTAAAAACAAGGAGTATAGCCGTGCAGCTATACTTTTTTTTTTCAAAAAGAAAAATCCCTCTTTAATTTAGGTTCCAAGTGTCAAAGATAGGAATAAATATGATAAAGAAAGACCCCTTTTAAGGCGCCACCTGTTAACACAAGTGTATTTCTCTAAAAAAAATTAAAAAACATAGTATAGCCGTACGGCTATACCTTTAAAAAAGAAAAAGAAAAGCAAAATCCCCATTTAATTTAGGCTCTACGTGTCAACGAGAGGTATAATTAAGAGAACAAAATGACCCCTTATAACGTGACACGTGTCGACAGAAGCATATTTCTTTAAAAAAATTAAAAACTAGGAGTATAGCCGTGCGGCTATACTGTTTAAAAAAGAAAAAGAAAAATCCCTCTATAATATAGGCACCACGTGTCAAATAGAGGTATAATTTGGATAAAAAGGACCCCTTATAAGGTGCCATGTGTCAACCTGAGTGTATTTCTTTAAAAAGATTGAAAACAAAGAGTGTAGCCGAGCGGCTATACTTTTTTTTTTAAAACAGAAAAATCCCTCTAGAATTTAGACTCCACGTGTCAAATAGAGGTATAATTACGATTAAAAAAAAAAAGGACCCCTTATAAGTTCTCACGTGTCAACAGAAGTATAGTTGTATAAAAAAAATTAAAAACAAGGAGTATAGCCGCGCGGCTATACATTTTCTTTTTGTGAAAAAGAAAAATCCCTCTATAATTTTGGCTCCACGTTCTAAAGAGAGGTAGAAATACGAAAAAAAAAAAAAAAAGAACCCCTTACAAGGTTCCACGTGTCAACATAAGTGTATTTCCTTAAAAAGATTAAAAACAAGGAGTATAGCCGCGCGACGATACTTTTTTTGAAAAAAAAAAGAAAAATCCCTCTTTAATTTAGGTTCCAAGTGTCAAAGATAGGAATAAATATGATAAAGAAAGACCCTTTTAAGGTGCCCCGTGTCAACACAAGTGTATTTCTCTAAAAAAAAAATTAAAAAACATAGTATAGCGGCTATACCTTTAAAAAAAAAAGAAGCAAAATCCCTATTTAATTTAGGCTCTATGTGTCAACGGGAGGTACAATTATGAAAAAAAAAGACCCCTTATAACGTGACACGTGTCAACAGAAGCACATTTCTTTAAAAAATTAAAAACTAGGAGTCTAGCCGTGCGGCTATACTTTTTAAAACAGAAAAAGAAAAATCCCTCTATAATATAGGCACCACGTGTCAAGTAGAGTTATAATTTGGATAAAAAGGACCCCATATAAGGTGCCATGTCCCAACCTGAGTGTATTTCTTTAAAAAGATTAAAAACAAAGAGTATAGCCGTGCGGCTATACTGTTTTTTTTTTAAAACTGAAAAATCCCTCTATAATTTAGACTCCACGTGTCAAATAGAGGTATAATTATGATAAAAAAAGGACACCTTATAAGTTCCCACGTGTCAACAGAAGTAAAGTTTTTAAAAAAAATTAAAGACAAGGCGTATAGCCGTGCGGCTATACTTTTTTTTTTTAAAAAAAGAAAAATCCCTCTATAATTTAGTCTCCACGTGTCAAACAGAGGTATAATTATGATAAAAAAGGACACCTTATAAGTTCCCATGTGTCAACAGAAGTATAGTTCTTTAAAAAAATTAAAAACAAGGAGTATAGCCGGGCGGCTATACTTTTTCTTTTTTTGAAAAAGAAAAATCCCTCTATAATTTAGGATCCACGTTCTAAAGAGAGGTAGAAATATGAAAAAAAGAACCCCTTACAAGGTGCCACGTGTCAACATAAGTGTATTTCCTTAAAAAGATTAACAACAAGGAGTATAGCCGTGCGGCTATACTGTTTTTTTTTTTTTGAAAAAGAAAAATCCCTCTTTAATTTAGGTTCCAAGTGTCAAATATAGGAATAAATATGACAAAGAAAGACCCCTTATAAGGCGCCACATGTCAACACAAGTGTATTTCTCTAAAAAAATTAAAAAACATAGTATAGCCGTACATCTATTCCTTAAAAAATCAAAATAAAATAAAAAAGCAAAATCCCTATTTAATTTAGGCTCTACGTGTCAACGGGAGGTATAATTATGAAAACAAAATGACCCCTTATGACGTGACACGTGAAAACAGAAGCATATTTCTTTAAAAAATTTAGGCTTTTTATCACAAATGGTCCTTAATGTTTACGATTTTATCACGAATGGTCCTTAAGGTTTTTTTGTGACACTAATAGTCCTTAACGTTAGTGCTTTTTATCACAAATGGTCCCTCCGTTAAAAATTCTGTTAAGTGTAATAAGTGGAGCCCACATATCCAATCACATCGTGACATGTGGATTAAATAAATAAAGAAATAATATTTTTTTTATTTTATGAAAATCCATCCCCTCTGTCTCTCTCCCCCTTCCCTCTGCCCTCTCTCCTCCCTGTGCTCTCCCTCTCCCTCTTTTTTTTTTCCTTGCCTCTACAGCCCTACCACCCCATGCCCACCTACCCGCAACCCACCCCTCTCCCTCTGTATATTTTGCAAAATAATCACTTCCACAAGGTAGTTTGACATTTCCTTTTACACAAATATTTATTCAAACAACTTAAAATAATTAAAAACATAGGGGGAGAGTAGAGGAGAGAAAAATATAGTGGGAGAGGGTAGGGGAGTTGGGTGTGTGGGTTGCGGCTTGCGGCTTGCTGGTGGCTGTGTTAAAAAAACAAAGACCAATAAAACAATCCCAAAGACCATTTTTTCTTGCAGGTGGCAGGCAATGGGCAAGAAAAAAACAAAGGGGGATTGTGGGTTATGATTTATATACCACTATACAAAGATGGAGAAAGATATATGGGTTATATTATTATTTTTACAGAGGGAGAAGGAGAGGACAGGGGGGAGAGAGGGAGAGCAGAGGGGGCAGAGGATGGAGAGCGAGGGCAGAGGGGGATAGAGATGGAGTAGAGGAAGGGGGATGAAAAGTTGTAGAAAAAGAAAAAAGGAATTTTCATAAAAAAAATTATTTAATTATTATTTCATCCACATGTCACAATGTGATTGGACATATGGGCTCCACTTGTCTTCCACATCAGACACTTAACAAAATTTTTAACGGACGGACCATTTGTGATAAAAAGCCCTAATGTTAAGGACTATTAGTGTCACAAAAAAACCTCAAGGACCGTTCGTGATAAAATCTTAAACGTTAAGGACCATTTGTGATAAAAAGCCAAAAATTAAAAACTAGGAGTATAGCCGTGCGGCTATACTTTTTAAAAAAGAAAAAGAAAAATCCTTCTATAATATAGGCACCACGTGTCAAGTAGAGGTATAATTTGGATAAAAAGGACCCCTTTTAAGGTGCCATGTGTCTACCTGAGTGTATTTCTTTAAAAAGATTAAAAACAAAGAGTATAGCCGTGCGGCTATACTGTTTTTTTTAAAAACAGAAAAATCCCTCTATAATTTAGACTCCACATGTCAAATAGAGGTATAATTATGATAAAAAAAGGACACCTTATAAGTTCCCACGTGTCAACAGAAGTATAGTTCTTTAAAAAAATTAAAGACAAGGAGTATTGCCTCTATAATTTAGGCTCCACGTTCTAAAGAGAGGTAGAAATATGAAAAAAAGAACCCCTTACAAGGTCCCACATGTCAACATAAGTGTATTTCCTTAAAAAGATTAAAAACAAGGCGTATAGCCGTGCGGCTATACTTTTTTTTTTTTTTTGAAAAAGAAAAATCCCTCTAATCATTCCAAGTTCAGAAAGATAGGAATAAATATGACAAAGAAAGACCCCTTATAAGGCGCCACGTGTCAACACAAGTGTATTTCTCTAAAAAAATTATAAAACATAGTATAGCTGTACGTCTACACCATAAATTATAAATAAATAAATAAAAAGCAAAATCCCTATTTAATTTAGGTTCTACGTGTCAACGGGAGGTATAATTAAGAAAACAAAATGACCCCCCTATAACGTGACACGTGAAAACAGAAGCATATTTGTTTAAAAAATTAAAAACTAGGAGTATAGCCGTGCGGCTATACTTTTTAAAAAAGAAAAAGAAAAAACCTTCTATAATATAGGCACCACGTGTCAAGTAGAGGTATAATTTGGATAAAAAGGACCCCTTTTAAGGTGCCATGTGTCTACCTGAGTGTATTTCTTTAAAAAGATTAAAAACAAAGAGTATAGCCGTACGGCTATACTGTTTTTTTTTTTAAAACAGAAAAATCCCTCTATAATTTAGACTCCACGTGTCAAATAGAGGTATAATTATGATAAAAAAAGGACACCTTATAAGTTCCCACGTGTCAACAGAAGTATAGTTCTAAAAAAAAAATTAAAGACAAGGAGTATAGCCGCGTGGCTATACTTTTTCTTTTTTTGAAAAAGAAAAATTCCTCTATAATTTAGGCTCCACGTTCTAAAGAGAGGTAGAAATATGAAAAAAAGACCCCTTACAAGTCCCACATGTCAACATAAGTGTATTTCCTTAAAAAGATTAAAAACAAGAAGTATAGCCGCGCGGCTATACATTTTTTTTTTTTTGAAAAAGAAAAATCCCTCTAATTTAGGTTCCAAGTGTCAAAGATAGGAATAAATATGACAAAGAAAGACCCCTTATAAGGCGCCACGTGTCAACACAAGTCTATTTCTTAAAAAAAATAAAACATAGTATAGCCGTACGTCTATACCTTAAATTAAAAAAAAAAAAAAAAAAAAAGCAAAATCCCTATTTAATTTACTCTACCTGTCAACGGGAGGTAGAATTATGAAAACAAAATGACCCCCTATAACGTGACAAGTGAAAACAGAAGCATATTTCTTTAAAAAATTAAAAACTAGAGTATAGCCGTGCGGCTATACTTTTTAAAAAACAAAAAGAAAAATTCTTCTATAATATAGGCACCACGTGTCAAGTAGAGGTATAATTTGGATAAAAAGGACGCCTTCTAAGGTACCATGTGCCAACCTGAGTGTATTTCTTTAAAAAGATTAAAAACAAGGAGTATATCCATCCAGCTATACTGTTTTTTTTTTAAAACAGAAAAATCCCTGTATAATATAGACTCCACGTGTCAAATAGAGGTATAATTATGATAAAAAAGGACACCTTATAAGTTCCCACGTGCCAACAGAAGTATAGTTCTTTAAAAAAAGTAAAGACAAGGAGTATAGGCCGCGCGGCTATACTTTTTCTTTTTTTTGGAAAAGAAAAATCCATCTATAATTTAGGCTCCACGTTCTAAAGAGAGGTAGAAATATGAAAAAAAGAACCCCTTACAAGGTGCCACGTGTCAACATAAGTGTATTTCCTTAAAAAGATTAAAACAAGGAGTATAGCCGCGCGGCTATACGTTTTTAAAAAGAAAAAGAAAAATCCCTTTATAATATAGTCACCACGTGTCAATTAGAGGTATAATATGTATAAAAAGGACCCCTTATAAGGTGCCATGTGTCAACCTGAGGGTATTTCTTTAAAAAGATTAAAAACGAAGAGTATAGCCATGCGGCTATACTGTTTTTTTTAAACAGAAAAATCCCTCTATAATTTAGACTCCACGTGTCAAATAGAGGTATAATTATGATAAAAAAAAGGACACCTTATAAGTTCCCACGTGTCAACAGAAGTATAGTTCTTTAAAAAAATTAAAGACAAGGAGTATAGCCACGTGGCTATACTATTTCTTTTTTTGAAAAAGAAAAATCCCTCTATAATTTAGACTCCACGTGTCAAATAGAGATATAATTATGATAAAAAAAGGACACCTTATAAGTTCCCACGTGTCAACAGAAGTATAGTTCTTTAAAAAAATTAAAGACAAGGAGTATAGCCGCGTGGCTATACTCTTTCTTTTTTTGAAAAAGAAAAATTGCTCTATAAATTTAGACTCCACGTGTCAAATAGAGATATAATTATGATAAAAAAGGACACCTTATAAGTTCCCACGTGTCAACAGAGATATAGTTCTTTAAAAAAATTAAAGACAAGGAGTATAGCCGCGCGGCTATACTTTTTCTTTTTTTGAAAAAGAAAAATCCCTCTATAATTTATGCTCCACGTTCTAAAGAGAGGTAGAAATATGAAAAAAGAACCCCTTACAAGTGCCACATGTCAACATAAGTGTATTTCCTTAAAAAGATTAAAAACAAGGAGTATAGCCGTTCGGCTATACTATTTTTTTTAAAGAAAAAATAAAATCTCTTTATCATTTAGGCTCCACGTGTCAAAGAGAGGCATAAATATATATATTTTTTTTTTAAAGGGACCCCTTATAGGATGCCACGTGTCAACAGAGGTGTATTTCTATAAAATAAAAAAATAAAAAACAAGTATAAAGCCGTGCGGCTATACTCTTTTTGTTTTGGCTCCACGTTCTAAAGAGCGGTAGAAATATGAAAAAAAAGAACCCCTTACAAGGTCCCATGTGTCAACCTGAGTGTATTTCTTTAAAAAGATTAAAAAGAAAGTGTATAGCCGTGCGGCTATACTATTTTTTTTTAAACAGAAATATCCCTCTATAATTTAGACTCCACGTGTCAAATAGAGGTATAATTATGATAAAAAAACACCTTACAAGTTCCCACGTGTCAACAGAAGTATAGTTCATTAAAAAAAATTAAAGACAAGGAGTATAGCCGCGCGCTATACTTTTTCTTTTTTTGAAAAAGAAAAATTCCTCTATAATTTAGGCTCCACGTTCTAAATAGAGGTAGAAATATGAAAAAAAGAACCCCTTACAAGGTGCCTCGTGTCAACATAAGTGTATTTCCTTGAAAAGATTAACAACAAGGAGTATAGCCGTGCGGCTATACTTTTTTTTTTTTTTTTTTGAAAAAGGAAAATCCCTCTAATTCAGGTTCCAAGTGTCAAAGATAGGAATAAATATGACAAAGAAAGACCCCTTATAAGGCGCCACGTGTCAACACCAGTGTATTTCTATAAAAAAAAAATTATAAAACATAGTATAGCCGTACATCTATACCTTAAATTTAAAAAAAGAAAAAAAAGCAAAATCCCTATTTAATTCAGGCTCTACGTGTCAACGGAGGTATAATTATGAAAACAAACTGACCCCCTATAACGTGACACGTGAAAACAGAAGCATATTTCTTTAAAAAATTAAAAACCAGAGTATAGCCGTGCGGCTATACTTTTTAAAAAAGAAAAAGAAAAATCCTTCTATAATAATAGGCACCACATGTCAAGTAGAGGTATAGTTTTGGATAAAAAGGACCCCTTTTAAGGTGCCATATGTCAACCTGAGTGTATTTCTTTAAAAAGATTAAAAACAAAGAGTATAGTCGGTCGGGCGCTATACTGTTTTTTTTTTAAAACAGAAAAATCCATGTATAATAGACTCCACGTGTCAAATAAGTATAATATGATAAAAAAGGACACCTTATAAGTTCCCACGTCAACAGAAGTATAGTTCTTTAAAAAAAAGTAAAGACAAGGAGTATAGCCGCGCGGCTATACTTTTTCTTTTTTGAAAAAGAAAAATCCATCTATAATTTAGGCTCCACGTTCTAAAGAGAGGTAGAAATATGAAAAAAAGAACCCCTTACAAGGTGCCACGTGTCCAACATAGTGTATTTCCTTAAAAAGATTAAAACAAGGAGTATAGCCGCGCGGCTATACTTTTTAAAAAGAAAAAGAAAAATCCCTCTATAATATAGTCACCACGTGTCAATTAGAGGTATAATATGTATAAAAAGGACCCCTTATAAGGTGCCATGTGTCAACCTGAGGGTATTTCTTTAAAAAGATTAAAAACGAAGAGTATAAGCCATGCGGCTATACTGTTTTTTTTTAAACAGAAAAATTCCTCTATATTTAGACTCCACGTGTCAAATAGAGGTATAATTATGATAAAAAAGACACCTTATAAGTTCCCACGTCAACAGAGATATAGTTCTTTAAAAAATTAAAGACACGGAGTATAGAGCCGCGCGGCTATAACTCTTTTCTTTTTTTGAAAAAGAAAAATCCCTCTATAATTTAAGCTCCACGTTCTAAAGAGAGGTAGAAATATGAAAAAAAGAACCCCTTACAAGGTGCCACATGTCAACATAAGTGTATTTCCTTAATAAGATTAAAAACAAGGAGTATACCGTTCGGCTATACTATTTTTTTTAAAGAAAAATAAAAATCTCTTTATCATTTAGGCTCCACGTGTCAAAGAGAGGCATAAATATTATTTTTTTTTTAAAAAGGGACCCCTTATAGGATGCCACGTCAACAGAGGTGTATTTCTATAAAATAAAAAAATAAAAAACAAGTAGTATAGCCGTGCGGCTATACTCTTTTTATTTTGGAAAAAGAAAAGTATCTCTATAATTTAGGCTCCACGTATCAAAGATAGGTATAAATATGAAATATAAAAAAAAAAAATAAGACCCCTTACAAGGCGCCATCAACACAAGTCTATTTCTCTAAAAAATTTAACTATGTGTGTCGTTGCACCAGTAGTCCTTCTGTCAAGTCTGTTAGTTTTCCGTTTAAAATGATGACGTGGCAAGATTATTGATGACTTTTTAGGTAGGATTATTTGTAGCAATGATCCCTCAACTATACTCGGAGTTACATTTTGATCACTTAACTCCAAAAAATAGTAATAGAGGTCACTCAATTAGGTGTTGTGTTGCACCATTAGTCCCTGCCGTTAGAGAGACTTGACAGTAGGGACTAACGGTGCAACGAAACACATAGTTGAGTGACCACTGCAACTAATAATTGAGTTCGGTGACCCAAATGCAAAACGGGGTATAGTTGAGGGACCACTGCTGCGAAAAATGCCTGTATCATTTAGGCTCCACGTGTGAAAGAGAGGTATAGATATGGAAAAAAAAAAAAAAAAGGACCGCTTATAAGGAGCCACGTGTCAATGGAAGTATATTTCTTTAAAAAAAATTAAAAACAAGGAGTATAGCCGCGCGGCTATACTTTTTGTAAAAAAATCCCACTGTCATTTATGCTCCACTTGTCAAATAGAGGTATAAATAAAAAAAAAAAAAAAAAAAAAAAGACCCCTTATAAGGTGCCACGTGTCAACAGAAGTATGTTTCTTAAAAAAATTAAAAACCAGGAGTATAGCCATGCGGCTATACTGTTTTTTTTTTTTTAAAAGAAAAATCCCTTTGGAATTTAGCTCTTGTTCACTGATGCACAGACTACAAGCGACTAAAAGCCAATCAAATCTAATGGCACGTGTAGTTCCGATTGTCAAATGATGTTACTTGTTCAATATATTTTTTTTTTCTTAATGTCTGGTTAGTGTGTAGACACCAAATTCCTGTTTAATGGAATAAAGGTATATCTGATGTGATTAATTGTAAGTGGACAATATCACCCAAATTAATATAGTAGTAAGTAGAGTATCGTTCCAACAGGGATCAAGTAATCTATTAAATACTAGAGTGATTTATTTCTAATTATATTTGAATTAAACGAAAAGAGAATTATGATGATTAAAATCTAATTAAACAAGCAAAATAAATTGAGATTAAGGAATTAATGTAAAAGATGAAACAAAGATGATAAAGCACTAGGGCACCGATTTCACCTAGCTAATCCCACCCAAATCCTTCTAGCTTGTTAATTCTAATTACCTAACATGTTGATAATCGTTTTCCCTTACCTCACCAATACTCTCTTCCGAGTTATATTAGTTGTATTCCTTACCATCAACCCACTCTATTCCTAATTATGAATTTAGATAGGTTCATTAAGATTTGTGGAAAACAATAAAATTTACACAAACCATAACCTAGTCTTCCGAGTCGGCTATGTAATTCATGGTACTTGTTACAAGAAGCTATTTACTAGGAATCTCCTTCCGGTCTCAACCTAATTCTTCCAATCATGCAATTAGTGGCCAATTAATTGAAAGCATTAAGAACGGTAACAAGCACTCAACATATATAGATAAATAAAATTAACAATATCAAAGAATTTGAGTATTCATAGCTAGGCTACATCGTAGCCCTAGTAAAAGAAATTAGTTCATGAAGGACTTATTGAGAATCATGATGGTTGATGAAGACATGGAAGACACTGAATTCTCCAAGTAGAATGTCAAGGTTGCGCAAGCTTTCTTCGTATTCTCCTTTGGATATTTCAGCTATGAGTTTGAATATAGGATGACGGGTGACGGTTCTTTGAACAATGACCTAAACTTCCTATTTATAAGACTCCTAGCAATCCTATCTAAGGTATAATTACAATTGTTATAAAAGTAGGATTCCTTCTCAAATAGGGTCTTCTTTATTTCTCCTTATTTGACTTGATTAATCTCCAATCTTCATCTTCTTGCCCTTTTTAGCACACTTTCTCCTATTTCTACAATTCTGTTGGTACAATATCTGGCCAAGCACTCCTAAGCTACTCCAAGCAAAGGGAAGAGAGTCCCACATCGACAAAACACAGGAAGAGGGGACTCTTCCTCACTTATAAAAGGAGACACCTCTCCTTCAAGAGAGGAGAGGACGGGCTGCTAGGGCATCATATGGCTCACAAGGGCCTCATGGGCTTACTCCTAAGCCCATTTACAAGCTTTCAGCCTTCGGCCCTCCGCCTTCGGCACCCCGCCTTCGGCCTTCGGAATCGGCCATCAGCCTTCGGCCCTTGGCCTTCAGCCTATGTGCAATGTATACAGTCTTTATCATAATGAGAACATACTTCTCCGTGGACGTAGCCCATCATTCGGGTGAACCACGTACATTATTGTCTTCTGCATGCATGACCTATGGTCTTACCGAATGCCCTCACATACTAAGGATCCTCACCTTCATCATCCTCCTCCTCATCTTTTAAGTTGGTCTAATTGCTACCCATCAGCATTTACCTCCAACATATTGGCGCCGTCTGTGGGAATCGACACAAAGGGCTATGTTGTTCTCCTTCTCGAGTGCCCTCGGCACCCTACAAAAAGTGCCTCTCGGCTCTCCTACAATCGGCCCTCAGCCTTCGGCCTTCGACACCCTTGCATCATTCGGCACGTGCGATGTCTTCACATCCCCCCAATGATTCGGCATCTGCCTTCGGCACCCTTGCATCATTCGGCGCGTGCGATGTCTTCACATCCCTCCAATGATTCGACATCTGCATTCGGCACCCTTGCATTATTCGGCGCGTGCGATGTATTCACATCCCCCCAATGATTCGGCATCTGCATTCGGCACCCTTGCATCATTCGGCGCGTGCGATGTCTTCACATCCCCCCAATGATTCGGCATCTGCCTTCGGCACCCTTGCATCATTCGGCGCGTGCGATGTCTTCACATCCCCCCAATGATTCGGCATCTGCCTTCGGCACCCTTGCATCATTCGGCGCGTGCGATGTCTTCACATCCCTCCAATGATTCGACATCTGCATTCGGCACCCTTCCATCATTCGGCGCGTGCAATGTATTCACATCCCCCCAATGATTCGGCATCTGCCATCGGCACCCTTGCATCATTCGGCACGAGCGATGTCTTCACATCCCCCCAATGATTCGGCATCTGCCTTCGGCACCTTCCATTACGGCTCCAAAGCTACCTGCTGGCACCCACAGACTTCCAAGCTTACGGCAGGCCGACTTCCAAGCTTACGGCAGCGAGCTTACGGCAGCTCCCGAAGCTCTAGCTCTTGCATTGCTGAACGGCACCTCACGGGTGACACTTCTCCAGCGCCTCTTCTCAAGGCATGCCGAATGACAGCTCCTAGCTTACGGCAGCGAGCTTACGGCAGCTCCCGAAGCTCCAGCTCTTGCATTGCCGAACGGCACCTCGCGGGTGACACTTCTCCAGTGCCTCTTCTCAAGGCATGCCGAACGACAGCTCCTAGCTTACGGCAGCAAGCTTACGGCAGCGAGCTTACGGCAGCTCCCGAAGCTCCAGCTCTTGCATTGCCGAACGGCACCCCACGAGTGACACTTCTCCAGCGCCTCTTCTCAAGGCATGCCGAACGACAGCTCCTAGCTTACGGCAGCGAGCTTACGGCAGCTCCCGAAGCTCCAGCTCTTGCATTGCCGAACGGCACCTCGCGGGTGACACTTCTCCAGTGCCTCTTCTCAAGGCATGCCGAACGACAGCTCCTAGCTTACGGCAGCAAGCTTACGGCAGCTCCCGAAGCTCCAGCTCTTGCATTGCCGAACGGCACCCCACGAGTGACACTTCTCCAGCGCCTCTTCTCAAGGCATGCCGAACGACAGCTCCTAGCTTACGGCAGCGAGCTTACGGCAGCTCCCGAAGCTCCAGCTCTTGCATTGCCGAACGGCACCTCACGGGTGACACTTCTGCAGCGCCTCTTCTCAAGGCCATGCCGAACGACAGCTCCTAGCTTACGGCAGCAAGCTTACAGCAGCTCCCAAAGCTCCAGCTCTTGCGTTGCCGAACGGCACCCCACGAGTGACATTTCTCCAGCGCCTCTTCTCAGGGCCATGCCGAACGGCACCGTATGGAAGAGACATCTCATCATTCCAAGCTCCTAAGTTACGGCATCAACTCCCAAACTTATGGCATCAGCTCCGAAGCTTACGGCAGCTCTCATCTCTTGTGTTGCCGAACGGCACCTCATGGAGACATTCATCTCTTACAGCGCCAAAGCCACCTGCTGAACGGCATCTCCTGTGTCAAGGCATACCGAACGGCACCTCCCAAGAGATATCTTTTCATTCCAGGCCTATGCCACATGCCGAACGGCACCAATAAAGAATCTTCAAAGCTTCCGGCACCTATGCCAAACTATTGAACGGTACAGCATACAAGAGAGAGCGAAGGAGCTGAAGCATTGCTTAGCCAGTGTATTGACAACTACAAGTCCCCAATCATGAAGTACCTCCTTAATCGGGAACTTGGGGGACTCCTGTTGGTACAATATCTGGCCAAGCACTCCTAAGCTACTCCAAGCAAAGGGAAGAGAGTCCCACATCGACAAAACACAGGAAGAGGGGACTCTTCCTCACTTATAAAAGGAGACACCTCTCCTTCAAGAGAGGAGAGGACGGGCTGCTAGGGCATCATATGGCTCACAAGGGCCTCATGGGCTTACTCCTAAGCCCATTTACAAGCTTTCAGCCTTCGGCCCTCCGCCTTCGGCACCCCGCCTTCGGCCTTCGGAATCGGCCATCAGCCTTCGGCCCTTGGCCTTCAGCCTATGTGCAATGTATACAGTCTTTATCATAATGAGAACATACTTCTCCGTGGACGTAGCCCATCATTCGGGTGAACCACGTACATTATTGTCTTCTACATGCATGACCTATGGTCTTACCGAATGCCCTCACATACTAAGGATCCTCACCTTCATCATCCTCCTCCTCATCTTTTAAGTTGGTCTAATTGCTACCCATCAGCATTTACCTCCAACAAATTCCTTCACAAATCTCACAAAACCAATTAAAACAACCAATTTAATCAAAGGAAATTAACAAATAAATAAGTAAAGGAAACATAAAATATATATAAAATATAGGCTTATCAATATCCAAGTCACACAAACTACTCCAGGATAGAACTTAATACGTAAAAGAATAATCTTTGGAAGATGGTATATTATTATTAAGCATGGATTAAGACATGAAACTGTGATATCTGAAAATCAATCTGGTGGTTTACATGAATGATCAGTTAACTAATTGGGCAGTTATATGGTTCAAAGTTTTTTTTTTTTTGTCATTTTATAATGATTTTGCAATGTAGTTCCTAGTTAAAAATCCTGGTAGGTTTTAGAAAATGGAGGTATCTCTCTGCCAGTAATTTGCTGAACTTTAATAGATACTGAATTTGATTCATCTGATCTTTTTCTTCATGTGTAAAATCAAGGTTATGCACCTGCATTTAAGGCACAAAGTCTAATTATGACAATGTTGGTGATATGCAAGTGTCAAATGAGAAGAACAGTCATGATGATGAGTTTGAGCATGAAAGTAATGGTTACAGTGAAAAGGCTGAAGCCATAAAAGGCCAAGACGACGATTCATATGTTGCAAATGACAAATATAATGGATACAAATACGATGACGAATGCAATTATGATAAGGAATGCGATTTTGAAGAATTGACTTAAATAATCAACTTTTTTTTTCTTGATTCAGATTATTTTTTCATGAACCAGTTGTATCATGTTACGATCTAAAGGTTAAGCAATTGAATCTTCTGGTTTTTAACAACTTTTTTGAATTCGAATCAGTCTAAGGAGAGATGCTATTGAGCATTGTTTGCATGTGAAACTCTTTGAACTATAAACATGAGCAAAATTTGTAAATTGGAACACTGAATTGTTGGTTTAAAGTTGTTCACAGTTTATTGAATGTCTAGACCAGTTTGACAACAATGTTTCCCGTGTTTTCTTCTTCCTAAATTCAGCACTGACAACACCAAAAGGCTTCTCAATATTCTATTCAAGTATGAGGAAAATTTCAATTGATTATTGATTTGCATCTCAAACTGTGAATTTATATAATTCAGTTAAACGAAATTTTATTCAATGTTGAAAAATCGATTCTATGATGACGTTAGTAAGGCTTAGTTTCCACATCATCAAACTGCTTAGCAATTCATCATCCCTGACAATTTGACATTTTTTCGTCCAAAATATCCAATAAGGCCTTGTTTCTTTATAGTCGATTCAAAGACATTCGAATATTTTAAAAGTATAGCCGAGTGGCTATACTCTTTAAATATACTCCAGAAGAACACGAAGCTTGCACTCGCAGTCAAGCCATTTCACTTCTCTATCAACTCAAGCTTCGATTTGTTGTCTTTGGTTTCGGCTGCTTCGTCCTCCAGATTCGGCAACGAAAAAAGACCCAACCCGCCTAGGCGCCCGCCCAGCTACCGCCTAGCCGCCTAGCGCCCGCCTAGCTACCGCCTAGCCGCCTAGCATCCTCTCGCCCGCCTAGCGGCCTCGCGGCAGCCTAGCGCCCGCCTAACAACCACCTAACCGCCTAGCGCCTTCCTAGCGACAGCCTAGCCGCCTCGAGCCTGCCTAGCGACGGCCTAGCCACCTAGCCGCCCTCCTGGGCCGATTTTTCGAACACTGCGATTGACTGAAAGTCTGAAACAACAGTGGCCTCTTTCAGCATCCTTTGGCTTCTTTTGCAGTCTATGCTTTCTCAACTGCTTCTGGTTTCATGTGTCCATGGCTCAAAATGCTACTACCGATCCATCTGAAGGTACTAGCCATCTTTCAGGTATAGCATAAATACGTTATGTGATGTGTACGCAGTGATTGAATTGAGAATGCAGTGACGGCGTTGATCTCAATATTCAAGCAATGGGACATGCAAACCCTGCCTATCAGTGAATGAGAGCAATGCATTGGATTTGCCATCAATGGAAGCGAGTTTGAAAAGCCAGAGAATAATCCAGCTCTCTCTCTCTCTCTCTCTCTCTCTCTCTCTCTCTCTCTCTCTCTCTCTCTCTCTCTCTCCATATTCTTTAGTCTTGTGTTGTTGACTGTATCAAATCAATTAATTATCAAGTTTAGAAAACTAAGCAGAACATGCCTGATATATCAATTGTAATATTAAGTGCCTAACTGCTCAATCTTTTTTCTTTCCAGTTGAGTTCATGCTCTGAACAAACGAGGGGTGTTTCCAAAAGAATTTGAGGCTTTAAGATATCTGGCCGTTTTGTATGAAGTTTTTCCAACCCCCTTCTCTGTTGTTTGGTTTATTGCACTTAACATTTTCATATAAAAGACACAGGTTTCTTACCGTTCAAAATTGTCACGAATATTTTTTATACTCAGAGATTAATCGCTGGTCATTGCATTTTGTTTCAATTCTTGTAGGAAACTTGATCTGAACTATTTCACCGGTCCCCTACCAGCATTCATCGGCAGTATGTCTGCGTTGACAGTATTGTAAGTAGTGAAGCATAGACTCCCAAGTGAGTACCATATGGGCCAAAGAAACACATAGTACTATACATAAAATTACTCTGTTTTTATCCTGAATTATAAACGGGTGCTAATATCTTTAATTGATATTTCCATTCAGGTCAATTGCCCACAATTCATTCTCTGGGCCCATCCCCAAGGAGCTTGGAAACCTTAAGGAGCTAACTATGCTGTAAGCAAAGACAACTGAGAAATGCTCTATTGGGACATGTTAAATATAGAACCCCCTATCATTTAATTCTATACCTCTTCAACCTGACTTGTTGCAGATCCTTTGGATCAAATAATTTCTCCGGAACACTCCCTCCAGAACTTGGTAACTAAATCAATCTCGGGCTATTGTGAGTGCTACATTTAACTCATCGAATTTGAATCACATGTTGCAATGTGTAATTATTTTCTCTTAAAGGAGCGGTTTATTTGTTAATTCATTATCGATGAGCAAGGAATGCGTTTACAATCAGTTTATTATTTTCACAGTTACACGGACAGCTGTAGACTCGGTGGAGAAATTCCTTCAACATTTGCTAAGCTCATCAACATGAAAATCCTGTAAGTTTTTTGTTTATTCAGTACTTTGAGATTTTTATTCTGGGATGAGCTTACTATGAGTCAACTTTTGAATTTTAACTATGCATCAGACAATCCTTTCTCAGGAAAGATACCTTCTTTCATTGGGAATTGGAGAAAACTGACTTCTTTGTAAGTATGGCAAATTTTTAACCTTCTGCAGTTTATGAAAGCAGATCTGCATGGCTGAGATGGGTCTTTTATTCACAAGCATCTCAAATGTTTTTATAGGAAATTTCAAGGGAACTCTTTTGAAGGCCCAATACCAACCAGTTTTTCTCAACTGACTTCATTGGAATCTCTGTAAGGGCAAATGCTTAATACATTTTAAACTCTCTCTCTCTCTCTCTCTCTCTCTCTCTCTCTCTCTCTCTCTCTCTCTCTCTCTCTCTCTCTCTCTCTCTCCCCCCTCCATTTACTGGGCATCATTTATGTTTGTGTATGATAATGAAGGCGAATCAGTGATATATATTATGGGAGCTCGTCTCTTGATTTCATAAGAAATTTGAAGAACTTAACTGATTTGTAAGTTAACACCTCATTCATTCATGCACTGTGATCAAACTTCGTTTTCCTTTTCAAATTGAAAATCTTACTCCATTTACTTGTCTACTAATTTATTTGGTGGTGTAACAGAGTTCTAGGGAATACATTAATCAATGGTAGCATCCCTACTAATTTTGGAGAATTTCAACGTTTACAGATACTGTACGTTCCAGCAGATATATACGCTTAAATCCCAAAGATACCAATTAATTTTCTTATCATTCTAATTGTTCCTCTATCTTATCACTCATGCAGCAGGGATCTGGGTTTCAACAATTTAACAGGCGAACTCCCAAGTTCTTTGTTCAACATGAGTTCTCTTACATATTTGTAATAAGGCCTGCCTTCATTATTCCCCTTTTCTGTACTTATGCCATTGAATTTCCTGCTCAGAAACTTAGTCGTTTATCTCACCTTTTTCTTGTTTCTTCTTTTCTTTTTTCTTTTTTTCCTGGGTGCGTCCTATAACTGATATGGCCAGATTTCTTGGAAACAATAGTCTGTCTGGACCTCTTCCAAGCCAAAAGAGCAATCAACTTCAGACTAATGTCATAAAAGTATGCTATATGTACTGGCAATGAAACCAATACTCTCTGTGTGTGCGCGCACATTCTGGCAGCCTTTTTCTTACTTAAATTCCTTTGAACTTTCATGCATTTTTGTGCCTTCTCATTCTGTATTGTTATGTGCAGAGATTTGTCTTGCAACTATTTCTCAAGAAGCTTTCCCCCATGGGTAACCACAATATCGCAACTGTATGTCTCCTTTTATCTTTCACCTTCATTTTTATGGTCCAAATCACCTTCATTGTGCATATATAATACCACATGAATGAAATTCAATAAATTAGAAGGGATGGATTTGAAGTACTGATATGTTGAGATCTTGAACATGAAATTCTCATCTTCATATGTGGATTGATTAAAGATTTTATGCAAGAATTTAGTGGTCAACAACTTCACATTTGACAGTTCAAACATAACGTGAGTTGAATCGAAATACCCTTTTTTTAGACCGATAGTTCAAACAAAAAG
Organism: Prunus salicina; assembly: GCA_020226455.1. Lineage (NCBI taxonomy): Eukaryota > Viridiplantae > Streptophyta > Magnoliopsida > Rosales > Rosaceae > Prunus > Prunus salicina. Next base: position 4,896,844 of record CM035341.1, on the reverse strand, counting down.
TGATTGCTATTACACTTTTGCAGTTCAATGGATTCTTCCACTACAGTTTAATTATTATAAATAATAATTGTTCTCTGTGTTTACAGTCTTCCTGGATTGAATTACCTCAAGAGGAATTTTCCATGCCAATCAAAATACCCCACGATGTAATCTTCTTCTATATTTCACTATCATTTATTTCTTTAATGCAAGATCATGTTACAGCAATAGGCATTGCTTATCTCATTATGTATACATATTGTAGGAATGTCTTGATAAATCTAGTAAGCATATCTTGTGCTATTACATCAGTTTGAAGTTTTTTCACTAATCATAGCTTGTGCTATTACATTGAATTGTACATATACAAACTTCTCAATTAAGTATTGCAATAATGCATTATTAGTACTTCAACCTTTCTTCTTCTTTCTTCTCGCTCTCTTTCTTCGCTGAAACCGACCTACATCGAACTATTTGCTGGTCATGAACCAACTGTGTGGTCGGTAGATGAGAGTGACGGTTCGATGTTGGTCCCATAATTTCCTTCATCGACTTGATCGGTTTCAGTTTGGTAGGCAGTTCTAAGCACTTGGTCCAGTTAATCAAACTGTGCGTAGCCCTAATCAGCCTCCGAAACCAATGCACTGCATTGAAATGTGGAAAGTCCTTTTGAATCTGCAGAGCATGCACTGCATTGGAATGGGAAAAGTCCTTTTGAACATCCAGAGAATGCACTGCATTGGAATGCGGAAAGTCGTTATTGAATGAACAATTTTCCAACACCCCATCAATTATTTCTCTTGCTGGTTCTTATTATGAATGATTACCATGTGCATTCAGCCCTGCATTCTTCAACTTAAGGTGATTGTTTTCCCAGGTTTCTGTTTATTATTTAGTAATCTTTTTGTCTTAGTGCTTGATATTTCTTTTAATTCCTTGTCATACTCTTGCAGATGGAGAACCGAAGATGGCAGGACTTAGAAATGGACTGCTTGGTGAAAGTGTTCGAGAAAGTTGGAATGGTGTCAGTGCTTTTGGATGTCCCTTTTGTGTGCAAGTCATGGTACAAAGCGACCCTTAATCCTTCATGCTGGCAATGTCTCATATTTCCAGACAACGAATGTACTGAGATTTGGCCTTGGGATGATTTTGAATGTCCTGATTTTCAAAATCTTATGGACAGATTTGCGAGTGAGTTTCAAATTGATCGGGATCGTTTCTCTGTCACCACTTTTTTAAAGTTTGTGATCAATCGGAGCAGCGGAACTGCTGTTCTGCTTAAGCTTCCCAAATGCTGCACAGTAGAGACCTTTGTATTTGCTGCAAATGTGTAAGTTTCCTTTTAACTTGTTCTCATTTTCACTTGTTTAACCGAACTTAATTTTCGAAACTCGTAAGTCTATATATTTTTATTTAAATTACTTTAAATTAATCTAACGACGGATAAGATGATTTGAACTTGGATGCAAGGGTGGGTTGCTCACTGCTCTGTCTAACTGCCCAAGCCAAGTATATTTTAATTTTTCCTGTTAAAGTAGCATTTTATTGTGTATTGTGTGCAGGTGTCCTGGCCTTGTTACTTTGGGTTTACCCCTAAGATTATTGGAGAGTGAACACATGAACCCAGAGCTGATTGGCAAGTGGAAAAATTTGGAGGTGGTGTCATTGGGTTCAAGCTTAAATTTGGTGATAATACTTGCCCTTATAAAAACACACTGCAAGAATTTTTACGGTTTAGATTTGTCCATGACCTTAATTCGTGAACGTGAGGCATTGGCAATTGTCAAGTTGGTGACTAATATCAAGTACTTAAACTTGAAAGGTGCAATCGTTAGTCGGGATAGCCTTGTCACATTGCAGCACGGCTGCAAAGATCTTGTGGTGTTGGATGTCAGGGATTGTATTGGTTTTGATGAGAATGATGATGAAATATTAAAGTTTGCGTCTCATATTAGTAAAGGTTCTGTTTTTCCGGAATTTTTTTGTAGGTGGTTTTCTATGGATGATTTGGTTTGTGAAATAGGTTCAATCCCCTTCGATGTTGGCATGTTCAATGAATTTGAAGATGATGAGGAATGAAGAACTATTTGATTGTTACTTTCATGAGGGCTTGTAATTGTTCCTATCTTTTATTTAAATTATTTCCTTTCTTTTAGTTATTTTGTTCAATTGATATTGTGGAAATTGTAATGTTGAAATAATTATACATTTCAATTGCTTGGAACTACAAATTCTTCTTCGTTAAATTTTCTCCACTGAAAAATAATTAATTTTGTTGTGAAGTCTAATAGAAAGTAGATACGGCTCAAACACCACAAAAATGCATAACAATTTAGGGGCATTATTCTTCTAGTCCTCCAGAAGTTTGATCTGTTTGGTGATAGGACAATTATGGCCTTGCTTGCTTTGGTAATTCCTTCTTAGCTTTAGCTCAGCAGATGGTGTCAAGGAGTCCCTTGCTTTTGAAAAAAAAGGGTCCTACTTGCCTTCCAAAAGGAAATACTAGAATTGCTTCCTCGTGAAGTAGTTGCCTCTATATTATTGCTGGACTAGTAACTAGTTTCCTACTTTTTGTTGTTGGATTGCAGAAAGTGCTTGTTGAATGAACAATTAATTCTCTTGTTTGTTCTTGTTATATCGGAAAAGGATTACCATATGATTGTTTTCCCAGGTTTCTTTGTAGTCTTTTGAAATTTATGGTTTTTTTTTTCTTTTTAATTTACTGTATACAGATGTAGTTATATTAAATCGTTGTTGCAGATGGACGAACGAAGATGGGAGGACTTACAAATGGACTGCTTGGTCAAAGTGTTGGTGAAAGTTGGAATGGAGTCACTGCTTTTGGATGTCCCTTTTGTGTGCAAATCATGGTACAAGGCGACCCTCAATCCTTCATGCTGGCAATCTCTCCTTTTCCCGGACAATGAATGTATTGAGTTCTGGCCTTGGGATGCGTTTGAATGTCCAAATTTTCAAAATCTTATGGACAGATTTGCGAGCGAGTATCAAATTGATGGGGATCGTTGCTCAATCACCACTTTTCTAAAGTTTGTGATCAATCGGAGCAGCGGAAACGCTACTGTGCTCAAGCTTCCCAAATGCTGCACAGTAGAAGCCTTTGAATTTGCTGCAAATGTGCAAGTTTTCTCATTTAAGTTCATTTTCAAAATTCCAATCCAAGTGTAGTTTAATTTTCCTTGTAAATGTAAATGTAGCATTTTTGCTGTTGTGGAATGTGTGCAGGTGTCCTGGCCTTGTGACTTTGAGTTTACCAGGAGGTGTATTGGACAGCAACCACACGAACTAGAGCTGATTGGCAAGTGGAAAAATTTGGACGTGTTATCATTGGGTTCATGCTTAAATTTGGCGAAAATACTTGCAATTATACAAAAACATTGCAAGAATCAAAGGCTCTGTTCATGGACGTGAGGCATTGTCAATTGTGAAGTTGGTGCCTAATATCAAGTACTTAAATTTGAAGGGTGCAAAAGTTAATCAGGATGGTCTTGAGATCTGGTGATGTTGGACGCCAGAGATTGTTCTGGTTTCGATGAGAACGACAATGAAATATCAAAGCTTGCGTCTCATATTAGTAAATTTATGTGCAAGGGTTCTGAATTTCCTGAATTTCTTCGTGGCATGGACGATTTTGTTCTTCCTGTTGATGGATACGCATTTCATTTGCATGTGGATGAGACGTGGGATGAAATGCTCAATGATTTGTGCGATGCGTTCAATGATTTGGGCGACGAGGAGTGAAGAACTATTTGATTGTACTAAGTGATATCTCATATTTTTTTTATATTTACAACACTAATGAGCAATTATGTGTGTTGAGTGTGGTGTGGTGTGGTGTTCATCTTGTGTGTTTGGACATTGTTACTCTAATGAGGGCTTGTTATAAGTTCCTATCTTGACTTCATTATAGGATGTTTGCTTAATTTGGAAAATGGCTGTTCTAACTTCCTTCGCTACATTTTGTGTAATATCACATATGCTTGCGATTGTTCTGCAGCAGATCCTGACCTTCAACAATAATGGATGATGGTACTCTCTAGGCTTGATATCTGCTTAGGAACCAAAAATATATTAGCTTTTGGCTCTTCTTTTGTATTATTATTATTATTTAAATCTGTTGTATATATGCTCATGTTGTAGGTTAAGAAGGTTAACAAAATGAGGCTCGCTGAGTACATTGAAGCAATGAGTGGTGTGAAGTTTTGGTCACTAGTTCTTAGAACTTCTATCCTGTTCATCTTTTCTCTTTTGTCTTGAAGCTATGTCTAGATTACACTGAAATTTGTCACTTTCAACTGCAGGTTAGTTTAGATACAATGTTTGATGTGCACACAAAGCGAATACACGAGTACAAAAGGCGGCTACTTAATATACTTGGCATTATCCATCGATATGACTGTATCGAGGTGAATCTGATTTTATATGGGGAAAAACTTTGCATTATTCCATTTTTTTTAAAACTTATTAACAAAAAACTACCATATACCTTCTAAATGGAGCTATCACCATCCTCTAGCATTGTGCATACCTAGTTCATCTTCTTATCACAGTAATATAAGAAGTTGTTGGCTAGTAATTTGTTGATTTTTCAATGAGATATGATGTGCAGTTGGAGCTTTCTTCTCATGTTTTTTTTTTTTGTTGGTATTTTAGCCCTTAACCCTAAAATAATATGACAAAATTGTATATTTCAAGCGTACAGCCGCGCGGCTATACATTAAAATTTAACAGTATAGCCGGTCGGCTATACTTTCTAAATTGATGGGAATATTTTAAAAGTATAGCCGCCCGGCTCTACTCTTCAAATATATTCAAGACGAACACGAAGCTTGCACTCGCAGCGGACGGAACTTGCTCTCGCAGTCACTGCTTCGTCCTCCGGGTTCGGCACCGGAAAAAGACCCAACCCGCCTAGCCGCCTGCCTGGCCCCTAGCGACCGCCTAGCCCCCTAACGACCGCCTAGAGACCGCCTAGCGACCGCCTAGCCGCCTAGCGCCCGCCTAGAGCTCGTTCTAGAAGGGTTCAACGACAATTCACAAGATGCACATTCTTGAAGGTAATATTAGATATCCCACACTCGTAGTAGTAGTTCAGAACTTCAGATAGGTTGATATACAGTCAATATAATATTCTGACCTTCTGTGAACTGTCGCGGGAATTTAAATCCCGTCAGCACTGACAGCATCAAGTGTTTTCGACAATTGGCCTATTTTGCTTTTTACAAAATATAATCTCACATTAACTCAACAAATCTGATGTTTTGCGGTTCATAAACAACCTTTCTGATGACCCTCTGCTGAAGACGCTTGGGCCTAACTTCAGATCCTATTTCTATCGAGCTTTTCATCAGTTCAAGAGAGTCTTTGCAGAATTTAAAAGCTCTCACCATGAGGTATGTATCAAAAGTCCTTTGCTAATTGGTCTGTAACAGGTGTTGGAAAAGGAAAATATTTCTTCAATGTTCTTAGGAGGACACTGGCCACTCCTATGATACATCTTTATAGTTTTCTGCCATTAAGTCTGCTGTTGTTTATATTTGCATATCTCTTTGTTTGCAAATTTTGGTGGTTCGTTTTCTAATTTTCAAGAACTCTGAAGGCACGTGTAACTATATCACTTCAATCTTGAAGATGTTGAGCCACAAATCTTTGCAAAACTTAAACATGTAACGGATTGTCTCTTCCTACCTCCGAAATTATTAGTTGTAAAACACTGAGAATTACATGACAGATGCTTGTATTACCCTAAATAATCTCATTTAGCAGGTTTTCTAACCATGAATGCATATGCTATATTGTTGAGGACTGCATCATTATGTACAATCACGATCGCCTAGGCCAATTTTCTTTATGCAGTTACAACATTTCATCAAAGAGAAACAGGAAAAGAATGAATTCAAAGCAGCTCTTGCAAATGAGGAATTAGTTTTCTTTATGGTATGTAGTCAATTTTCTTTCTTTTTAATTTTTTCTGTACTCTTTTCTGCCGCAACTTTTTTCTCAAGAAATATGTCCCATTTAAGTATTTTCTTGTGGCATCACAAGTAGTTGTGTTCAGCTTAGCTGATTGTGATGTCAAGTATTGTCGACCAACTGAAATTTTCTTTTGCTGTAACTTCTGCAAGATGGAATCTGTGTATACACTATCTCAAGATTTTAGATTGGTATATAGTATATACTTTTTTGTAGTATAACAGTGATAATTCTCTTAGAATTTGCTTTCTCCAGTTTTTGTTTAGGGCAAAGATTCATTAAGTTCCCAAATTGCGTGAGGAAGGATCTCCTAAAATACCACTGCAATGTGCACATGTTATAAGGTACGGAATTACAGTCACTTCAATCATACTCACTTAGCCAGTTAGTGATTGGGGTGACCAGTCTAGAATTTTCAGATTCTTTATAGGGCATGTGTTTGGTGTCGTTTTTGACCATTGTGTGATGTTCTGAGCGAACTGTTTCCTCAGGTTCTAATTCTGCTGTGATATTTATTATGTGTATGATGGTCTGAGAGGGCTATTTCTGCTTGAAAAAGAAAAATCCCTCTAATTCAGGTTCCAAGTGTCAAAGATAGGAATAAATATGACAAAGAAAGACCCCTTATAAGGCGCCACGTGTCAACACAAGTGTATTTCTCTAAAAAAATTATAAAACATAGTATAGCTGTACGTCTACACCATAAATTATAAATAAATAAATAAAAAGCAAAATCCCTATTTAATTTAGGTTCTACGTGTCAACGGGAGGTATAATTAAGAAAACAAAATGACCCCCCTATAACGTGACACGTGAAAACAGAAGCATATTTGTTTAAAAAATTAAAAACTAGGAGTATAGCCGTGCGGCTATACTTTTTAAAAAAGAAAAAGAAAAAACCTTCTATAAAATAGGCACCACGTGTCAAGTAGAGGTATAATTTGGATAAAAAGGACCCCTTTTAAGGTGCCATGTGTCTACCTGAGTGTATTTCTTTAAAAAGATTAAAAACAAAGAGTATAGCCGTACGGCTATACTGTTTTTTTTTTTAAAACAGAAAAATCCCTCTATAATTTAGACTCCACGTGTCAAATAGAGGTATAATTATGATAAAAAAAGGACACCTTATAAGTTCCCACGTGTCAACAGAAGTATAGTTCTAAAAAAAAAATTAAAGACAAGGAGTATAGCCGCGTGGCTATACTTTTTCTTTTTTTGAAAAAGAAAAATTCCTCTATAATTTAGGCTCCACGTTCTAAAGAGAGGTAGAAATATGAAAAAAAGAACCCCTTACAAGGTCCCACATGTCAACATAAGTGTATTTCCTTAAAAAGATTAAAAACAAGAAGTATAGCCGCGCGGCTATACATTTTTTTTTTTTTGAAAAAGAAAAATCCCTCTAATTTAGGTTCCAAGTGTCAAAGATAGGAATAAATATGACAAAGAAAGACCCCTTATAAGGCGCCACGTGTCAACACAAGTCTATTTCTTTAAAAAAATTATAAAACATAGTATAGCCGTACGTCTATACCTTAAATTAAAAAAAAAAAAAAAAAAAAGCAAAATCCCTATTTAATTTAGGCTCTACCTGTCAACGGGAGGTAGAATTATGAAAACAAAATGACCCCCTATAACGTGACAAGTGAAAACAGAAGCATATTTCTTTAAAAAATTAAAAACTAGGAGTATAGCCGTGCGGCTATACTTTTTAAAAAACAAAAAGAAAAATTCTTCTATAATATAGGCACCACGTGTCAAGTAGAGGTATAATTTGGATAAAAAGGACGCCTTCTAAGGTACCATGTGCCAACCTGAGTGTATTTCTTTAAAAAGATTAAAAACAAGGAGTATATCCATCCAGCTATACTGTTTTTTTTTTAAAACAGAAAAATCCCTGTATAATATAGACTCCACGTGTCAAATAGAGGTATAATTATGATAAAAAAGGACACCTTATAAGTTCCCACGTGCCAACAGAAGTATAGTTCTTTAAAAAAAAGTAAAGACAAGGAGTATAGCCGCGCGGCTATACTTTTTCTTTTTTTGGAAAAGAAAAATCCATCTATAATTTAGGCTCCACGTTCTAAAGAGAGGTAGAAATATGAAAAAAAGAACCCCTTACAAGGTGCCACGTGTCAACATAAGTGTATTTCCTTAAAAAGATTAAAACAAGGAGTATAGCCGCGCGGCTATACGTTTTTAAAAAGAAAAAGAAAAATCCCTTTATAATATAGTCACCACGTGTCAATTAGAGGTATAATATGTATAAAAAGGACCCCTTATAAGGTGCCATGTGTCAACCTGAGGGTATTTCTTTAAAAAGATTAAAAACGAAGAGTATAGCCATGCGGCTATACTGTTTTTTTTTAAACAGAAAAATCCCTCTATAATTTAGACTCCACGTGTCAAATAGAGGTATAATTATGATAAAAAAAAGGACACCTTATAAGTTCCCACGTGTCAACAGAAGTATAGTTCTTTAAAAAAATTAAAGACAAGGAGTATAGCCACGTGGCTATACTATTTCTTTTTTTGAAAAAGAAAAATCCCTCTATAATTTAGACTCCACGTGTCAAATAGAGATATAATTATGATAAAAAAAGGACACCTTATAAGTTCCCACGTGTCAACAGAAGTATAGTTCTTTAAAAAAATTAAAGACAAGGAGTATAGCCGCGTGGCTATACTCTTTCTTTTTTTGAAAAAGAAAAATTGCTCTATAATTTAGACTCCACGTGTCAAATAGAGATATAATTATGATAAAAAAGGACACCTTATAAGTTCCCACGTGTCAACAGAGATATAGTTCTTTAAAAAAATTAAAGACAAGGAGTATAGCCGCGCGGCTATACTTTTTCTTTTTTTGAAAAAGAAAAATCCCTCTATAATTTATGCTCCACGTTCTAAAGAGAGGTAGAAATATGAAAAAAAGAACCCCTTACAAGGTGCCACATGTCAACATAAGTGTATTTCCTTAAAAAGATTAAAAACAAGGAGTATAGCCGTTCGGCTATACTATTTTTTTTAAAGAAAAAATAAAATCTCTTTATCATTTAGGCTCCACGTGTCAAAGAGAGGCATAAATATATATTTTTTTTTTAAAAGGGACCCCTTATAGGATGCCACGTGTCAACAGAGGTGTATTTCTATAAAATAAAAAAATAAAAAACAAGTAGTATAGCCGTGCGGCTATACTCTTTTTGTTTTGGCTCCACGTTCTAAAGAGCGGTAGAAATATGAAAAAAAGAACCCCTTACAAGGTCCCATGTGTCAACCTGAGTGTATTTCTTTAAAAAGATTAAAAAGAAAGTGTATAGCCGTGCGGCTATACTATTTTTTTTTTTAAACAGAAATATCCCTCTATAATTTAGACTCCACGTGTCAAATAGAGGTATAATTATGATAAAAAAGGACACCTTACAAGTTCCCACGTGTCAACAGAAGTATAGTTCATTAAAAAAATTAAAGACAAGGAGTATAGCCGCGCGGCTATACTTTTTCTTTTTTTGAAAAAGAAAAATTCCTCTATAATTTAGGCTCCACGTTCTAAATAGAGGTAGAAATATGAAAAAAAGAACCCCTTACAAGGTGCCTCGTGTCAACATAAGTGTATTTCCTTGAAAAGATTAACAACAAGGAGTATAGCCGTGCGGCTATACTTTTTTTTTTTTTTTTTGAAAAAGGAAAATCCCTCTAATTCAGGTTCCAAGTGTCAAAGATAGGAATAAATATGACAAAGAAAGACCCCTTATAAGGCGCCACGTGTCAACACCAGTGTATTTCTATAAAAAAATTATAAAACATAGTATAGCCGTACATCTATACCTTAAATTTAAAAAAAGAAAAAAAAGCAAAATCCCTATTTAATTCAGGCTCTACGTGTCAACGGGAGGTATAATTATGAAAACAAACTGACCCCCTATAACGTGACACGTGAAAACAGAAGCATATTTGTTTAAAAAATTAAAAACCAGGAGTATAGCCGTGCGGCTATACTTTTTAAAAAAGAAAAAGAAAAATCCTTCTATAATATAGGCACCACATGTCAAGTAGAGGTATAGTTTGGATAAAAAGGACCCCTTTTAAGGTGCCATATGTCAACCTGAGTGTATTTCTTTAAAAAGATTAAAAACAAAGAGTATAGTCGGGCGGCTATACTGTTTTTTTTTTAAAACAGAAAAATCCATGTATAATATAGACTCCACGTGTCAAATAGAGGTATAATTATGATAAAAAAGGACACCTTATAAGTTCCCACGTGTCAACAGAAGTATAGTTCTTTAAAAAAAAGTAAAGACAAGGAGTATAGCCGCGCGGCTATACTTTTTCTTTTTTTGAAAAAGAAAAATCCATCTATAATTTAGGCTCCACGTTCTAAAGAGAGGTAGAAATATGAAAAAAAAGAACCCCTTACAAGGTGCCACGTGTCAACATAGTGTATTTCCTTAAAAAGATTAAAACAAGGAGTATAGCCGCGCGGCTATACTTTTTTAAAAAGAAAAAGAAAAATCCCTCTATAATATAGTCACCACGTGTCAATTAGAGGTATAATATGTATAAAAAGGACCCCTTATAAGGTGCCATGTGTCAACCTGAGGGTATTTCTTTAAAAAGATTAAAAACGAAGAGTATAGCCATGCGGCTATACTGTTTTTTTTTAAACAGAAAAATTCCTCTATAATTTAGACTCCACGTGTCAAATAGAGGTATAATTATGATAAAAAAGGACACCTTATAAGTTCCCACGTGTCAACAGAGATATAGTTCTTTAAAAAAATTAAAGACACGGAGTATAGCCGCGCGGCTATACTCTTTCTTTTTTTGAAAAAGAAAAATCCCTCTATAATTTATGCTCCACGTTCTAAAGAGAGGTAGAAATATGAAAAAAAGAACCCCTTACAAGGTGCCACATGTCAACATAAGTGTATTTCCTTAATAAGATTAAAAACAAGGAGTATAGCCGTTCGGCTATACTATTTTTTTTAAAGAAAAAATAAAATCTCTTTATCATTTAGGCTCCACGTGTCAAAGAGAGGCATAAATATTATTTTTTTTTTAAAAAGGGACCCCTTATAGGATGCCACGTGTCAACAGAGGTGTATTTCTATAAAATAAAAAAATAAAAAACAAGTAGTATAGCCGTGCGGCTATACTCTTTTTATTTTGGAAAAAGAAAAGTATCTCTATAATTTAGGCTCCACGTATCAAAGATAGGTATAAATATGAAATATAAAAAAAAAAAATAGGACCCCTTACAAGGCGCCATCAACACAAGTCTATTTCTCTAAAAAATTTAACTATGTGTGTCGTTGCACCAGTAGTCCTTCTGTCAAGTCTGTTAGTTTTCCGTTTAAAATGATGACGTGGCAAGATTATTGATGACTTTTTAGGTAGGATTATTTGTAGCAATGATCCCTCAACTATACTCGGAGTTACATTTTGATCACTTAACTCCAAAAAATAGTAATAGAGGTCACTCAATTAGGTGTTGTGTTGCACCATTAGTCCCTGCCGTTAGAGAGACTTGACAGTAGGGACTAACGGTGCAACGAAACACATAGTTGAGTGACCACTGCAACTAATAATTGAGTTCGGTGACCCAAATGCAAAACGGGGTATAGTTGAGGGACCACTGCTGCGAAAAATGCCTGTATCATTTAGGCTCCACGTGTGAAAGAGAGGTATAGATATGGAAAAAAAAAAAAAAAGGACCGCTTATAAGGAGCCACGTGTCAATGGAAGTATATTTCTTTAAAAAAAATTAAAAACAAGGAGTATAGCCGCGCGGCTATACTTTTTGTAAAAAAATCCCACTGTCATTTATGCTCCACTTGTCAAATAGAGGTATAAATATGAAAAAAAAAAAAAAAAAAAAAAGACCCCTTATAAGGTGCCACGTGTCAACAGAAGTATGTTTCTTAAAAAAATTAAAAACCAGGAGTATAGCCATGCGGCTATACTGTTTTTTTTTTTTTAAAAGAAAAATCCCTTTGGAATTTAGCTCTTGTTCACTGATGCACAGACTACAAGCGACTAAAAGCCAATCAAATCTAATGGCACGTGTAGTTCCGATTGTCAAATGATGTTACTTGTTCAATATATTTTTTGTTTTCTTAATGTCTGGTTAGTGTGTAGACACCAAATTCCTGTTTAATGGAATAAAGGTATATCTGATGTGATTAATTGTAAGTGGACAATATCACCCAAATTAATATAGTAGTAAGTAGAGTATCGTTCCAACAGGGATCAAGTAATCTATTAAATACTAGAGTGATTTATTTCTAATTATATTTGAATTAAACGAAAAGAGAATTATGATGATTAAAATCTAATTAAACAAGCAAAATAAATTGAGATTAAGGAATTAATGTAAAAGATGAAACAAAGATGATAAAGCACTAGGGCACCGATTTCACCTAGCTAATCCCACCCAAATCCTTCTAGCTTGTTAATTCTAATTACCTAACATGTTGATAATCGTTTTCCCTTACCTCACCAATACTCTCTTCCGAGTTATATTAGTTGTATTCCTTACCATCAACCCACTCTATTCCTAATTATGAATTTAGATAGGTTCATTAAGATTTGTGGAAAACAATAAAATTTACACAAACCATAACCTAGTCTTCCGAGTCGGCTATGTAATTCATGGTACTTGTTACAAGAAGCTATTTACTAGGAATCTCCTTCCGGTCTCAACCTAATTCTTCCAATCATGCAATTAGTGGCCAATTAATTGAAAGCATTAAGAACGGTAACAAGCACTCAACATATATAGATAAATAAAATTAACAATATCAAAGAATTTGAGTATTCATAGCTAGGCTACATCGTAGCCCTAGTAAAAGAAATTAGTTCATGAAGGACTTATTGAGAATCATGATGGTTGATGAAGACATGGAAGACACTGAATTCTCCAAGTAGAATGTCAAGGTTGCGCAAGCTTTCTTCGTATTCTCCTTTGGATATTTCAGCTATGAGTTTGAATATGTAGGATGACGGGTGACGGTTCTTTGAACAATGACCTAAACTTCCTATTTATAAGACTCCTAGCAATCCTATCTAAGGTATAATTACAATTGTTATAAAAGTAGGATTCCTTCTCAAATAGGGTCTTCTTTATTTCTCCTTATTTGACTTGATTAATCTCCAATCTTCATCTTCTTGCCCTTTTTAGCACACTTTCTCCTATTTCTACAATTCTGTTGGTACAATATCTGGCCAAGCACTCCTAAGCTACTCCAAGCAAAGGGAAGAGAGTCCCACATCGACAAAACACAGGAAGAGGGGACTCTTCCTCACTTATAAAAGGAGACACCTCTCCTTCAAGAGAGGAGAGGACGGGCTGCTAGGGCATCATATGGCTCACAAGGGCCTCATGGGCTTACTCCTAAGCCCATTTACAAGCTTTCAGCCTTCGGCCCTCCGCCTTCGGCACCCCGCCTTCGGCCTTCGGAATCGGCCATCAGCCTTCGGCCCTTGGCCTTCAGCCTATGTGCAATGTATACAGTCTTTATCATAATGAGAACATACTTCTCCGTGGACGTAGCCCATCATTCGGGTGAACCACGTACATTATTGTCTTCTGCATGCATGACCTATGGTCTTACCGAATGCCCTCACATACTAAGGATCCTCACCTTCATCATCCTCCTCCTCATCTTTTAAGTTGGTCTAATTGCTACCCATCAGCATTTACCTCCAACATATTGGCGCCGTCTGTGGGAATCGACACAAAGGGCTATGTTGTTCTCCTTCTCGAGTGCCCTCGGCACCCTACAAAAAGTGCCTCTCGGCTCTCCTACAATCGGCCCTCAGCCTTCGGCCTTCGACACCCTTGCATCATTCGGCACGTGCGATGTCTTCACATCCCCCAATGATTCGGCATCTGCCTTCGGCACCCTTGCATCATTCGGCGCGTGCGATGTCTTCACATCCCTCCAATGATTCGACATCTGCATTCGGCACCCTTGCATTATTCGGCGCGTGCGATGTATTCACATCCCCCCAATGATTCGGCATCTGCATTCGGCACCCTTGCATCATTCGGCGCGTGCGATGTCTTCACATCCCCCAATGATTCGGCATCTGCCTTCGGCACCCTTGCATCATTCGGCGCGTGCGATGTCTTCACATCCCCCCAATGATTCGACATCTGCCTTCGGCACCCTTGCATCATTCGGCGCGTGCGATGTCTTCACATCCCTCCAATGATTCGACATCTGCATTCGGCACCCTTCCATCATTCGGCGCGTGCAATGTATTCACATCCCCCCAATGATTCGGCATCTGCCATCGGCACCCTTGCATCATTCGGCACGAGCGATGTCTTCACATCCCCCCAATGATTCGGCATCTGCCTTCGGCACCTTCCATTACGGCTCCAAAGCTACCTGCTGGCACCCCACAGCTTCCAAGCTTACGGCAGCCGACTTCCAAGCTTACGGCAGCGAGCTTACGGCAGCTCCCGAAGCTCTAGCTCTTGCATTGCTGAACGGCACCTCACGGGTGACACTTCTCCAGCGCCTCTTCTCAAGGCATGCCGAATGACAGCTCCTAGCTTACGGCAGCGAGCTTACGGCAGCTCCCGAAGCTCCAGCTCTTGCATTGCCGAACGGCACCTCGCGGGTGACACTTCTCCAGTGCCTCTTCTCAAGGCATGCCGAACGACAGCTCCTAGCTTACGGCAGCAAGCTTACGGCAGCGAGCTTACGGCAGCTCCCGAAGCTCCAGCTCTTGCATTGCCGAACGGCACCCCACGAGTGACACTTCTCCAGCGCCTCTTCTCAAGGCATGCCGAACGACAGCTCCTAGCTTACGGCAGCGAGCTTACGGCAGCTCCCGAAGCTCCAGCTCTTGCATTGCCGAACGGCACCTCGCGGTGACACTTCTCCAGTGCCTCTTCTCAAGGCATGCCGAACGACAGCTCCTAGCTTACGGCAGCAAGCTTACGGCAGCTCCCGAAGCTCCAGCTCTTGCATTGCCGAACGGCACCCCACGAGTGACACTTCTCCAGCGCCTCTTCTCAAGGCATGCCGAACGACAGCTCCTAGCTTACGGCAGCGAGCTTACGGCAGCTCCCGAAGCTCCAGCTCTTGCATTGCCGAACGGCACCTCACGGGTGACACTTCTGCAGCGCCTCTTCTCAAGGCCATGCCGAACGACAGCTCCTAGCTTACGGCAGCAAGCTTACAGCAGCTCCCAAAGCTCCAGCTCTTGCGTTGCCGAACGGCACCCCACGAGTGACATTTCTCAGCGCCTCTTCTCAGGGCCATGCCGAACGGCACCGTATGGAAGAGACATCTCATCATTCCAAGCTCCTAAGTTACGGCATCAACTCCCAAACTTATGGCATCAGCTCCGAAGCTTACGGCAGCTCTCATCTCTTGTGTTGCCGAACGGCACCTCATGGAGACATTCATCTCTTACAGCGCCAAAGCCACCTGCTGAACGGCATCTCCTGTGTCAAGGCATACCGAACGGCACCTCCCAAGAGATATCTTTTCATTCCAGGCCTATGCCACATGCCGAACGGCACCAATAAAGAATCTTCAAAGCTTCCGGCACCTATGCCAAACTATTGAACGGTACAGCATACAAGAGAGAGCGAAGGAGCTGAAGCATTGCTTAGCCAGTGTATTGACAACTACAAGTCCCCAATCATGAAGTACCTCCTTAATCGGGAACTTGGGGGACTCCTGTTGGTACAATATCTGGCCAAGCACTCCTAAGCTACTCCAAGCAAAGGGAAGAGAGTCCCACATCGACAAAACACAGGAAGAGGGGACTCTTCCTCACTTATAAAAGGAGACACCTCTCCTTCAAGAGAGGAGAGGACGGGCTGCTAGGGCATCATATGGCTCACAAGGGCCTCATGGGCTTACTCCTAAGCCCATTTACAAGCTTTCAGCCTTCGGCCCTCCGCCTTCGGCACCCCGCCTTCGGCCTTCGGAATCGGCCATCAGCCTTCGGCCCTTGGCCTTCAGCCTATGTGCAATGTATACAGTCTTTATCATAATGAGAACATACTTCTCCGTGGACGTAGCCCATCATTCGGGTGAACCACGTACATTATTGTCTTCTACATGCATGACCTATGGTCTTACCGAATGCCCTCACATACTAAGGATCCTCACCTTCATCATCCTCCTCCTCATCTTTTAAGTTGGTCTAATTGCTACCCATCAGCATTTACCTCCAACAAATTCCTTCACAAATCTCACAAAACCAATTAAAACAACCAATTTAATCAAAGGAAATTAACAAATAAATAAGTAAAGGAAACATAAAATATATATAAAATATAGGCTTATCAATATCCAAGTCACACAAACTACTCCAGGATAGAACTTAATACGTAAAAGAATAATCTTTGGAAGATGGTATATTATTATTAAGCATGGATTAAGACATGAAACTGTGATATCTGAAAATCAATCTGGTGGTTTACATGAATGATCAGTTAACTAATTGGGCAGTTATATGGTTCAAAGTTTTTTTTTTTTTGTCATTTTATAATGATTTTGCAATGTAGTTCCTAGTTAAAAATCCTGGTAGGTTTTAGAAAATGGAGGTATCTCTCTGCCAGTAATTTGCTGAACTTTAATAGATACTGAATTTGATTCATCTGATCTTTTTCTTCATGTGTAAAATCAAGGTTATGCACCTGCATTTAAGGCACAAAGTCTAATTATGACAATGTTGGTGATATGCAAGTGTCAAATGAGAAGAACAGTCATGATGATGAGTTTGAGCATGAAAGTAATGGTTACAGTGAAAAGGCTGAAGCCATAAAAGGCCAAGACGACGATTCATATGTTGCAAATGACAAATATAATGGATACAAATACGATGACGAATGCAATTATGATAAGGAATGCGATTTTGAAGAATTGACTTAAATAATCAACTTTTTTTTTCTTGATTCAGATTATTTTTTCATGAACCAGTTGTATCATGTTACGATCTAAAGGTTAAGCAATTGAATCTTCTGGTTTTTAACAACTTTTTTGAATTCGAATCAGTCTAAGGAGAGATGCTATTGAGCATTGTTTGCATGTGAAACTCTTTGAACTATAAACATGAGCAAAATTTGTAAATTGGAACACTGAATTGTTGGTTTAAAGTTGTTCACAGTTTATTGAATGTCTAGACCAGTTTGACAACAATGTTTCCCGTGTTTTCTTCTTCCTAAATTCAGCACTGACAACACCAAAAGGCTTCTCAATATTCTATTCAAGTATGAGGAAAATTTCAATTGATTATTGATTTGCATCTCAAACTGTGAATTTATATAATTCAGTTAAACGAAATTTTATTCAATGTTGAAAAATCGATTCTATGATGACGTTAGTAAGGCTTAGTTTCCACATCATCAAACTGCTTAGCAATTCATCATCCCTGACAATTTGACATTTTTTCGTCCAAAATATCCAATAAGGCCTTGTTTCTTTATAGTCGATTCAAAGACATTCGAATATTTTAAAAGTATAGCCGAGTGGCTATACTCTTTAAATATACTCCAGAAGAACACGAAGCTTGCACTCGCAGTCAAGCCATTTCACTTCTCTATCAACTCAAGCTTCGATTTGTTGTCTTTGGTTTCGGCTGCTTCGTCCTCCAGATTCGGCAACGAAAAAAGACCCAACCCGCCTAGGCGCCCGCCCAGCTACCGCCTAGCCGCCTAGCGCCCGCCTAGCTACCGCCTAGCCGCCTAGCATCCTCTCGCCCGCCTAGCGGCCTCGCGGCAGCCTAGCGCCCGCCTAACAACCACCTAACCGCCTAGCGCCTTCCTAGCGACAGCCTAGCCGCCTCGAGCCTGCCTAGCGACGGCCTAGCCACCTAGCCGCCCTCCTGGGCCGATTTTTCGAACACTGCGATTGACTGAAAGTCTGAAACAACAGTGGCCTCTTTCAGCATCCTTTGGCTTCTTTTGCAGTCTATGCTTTCTCAACTGCTTCTGGTTTCATGTGTCCATGGCTCAAAATGCTACTACCGATCCATCTGAAGGTACTAGCCATCTTTCAGGTATAGCATAAATACGTTATGTGATGTGTACGCAGTGATTGAATTGAGAATGCAGTGACGGCGTTGATCTCAATATTCAAGCAATGGGACATGCAAACCCTGCCTATCAGTGAATGAGAGCAATGCATTGGATTTGCCATCAATGGAAGCGAGTTTGAAAAGCCAGAGAATAATCCAGCCTCTCTCTCTCTCTCTCTCTCTCTCTCTCTCTCTCTCTCTCTCTCTCTCTCTCTCTCTCTCTCTCTCCATATTCTTTAGTCTTGTGTTGTTGACTGTATCAAATCAATTAATTATCAAGTTTAGAAAACTAAGCAGAACATGCCTGATATATCAATTGTAATATTAAGTGCCTAACTGCTCAATCTTTTTTCTTTCCAGTTGAGTTCATGCTCTGAACAAACGAGGGGTGTTTCCAAAAGAATTTGAGGCTTTAAGATATCTGGCCGTTTTGTATGAAGTTTTTCCAACCCCCTTCTCTGTTGTTTGGTTTATTGCACTTAACATTTTCATATAAAAGACACAGGTTTCTTACCGTTCAAAATTGTCACGAATATTTTTTATACTCAGAGATTAATCGCTGGTCATTGCATTTTGTTTCAATTCTTGTAGGAAACTTGATCTGAACTATTTCACCGGTCCCCTACCAGCATTCATCGGCAGTATGTCTGCGTTGACAGTATTGTAAGTAGTGAAGCATAGACTCCCAAGTGAGTACCATATGGGCCAAAGAAACACATAGTACTATACATAAAATTACTCTGTTTTTATCCTGAATTATAAACGGGTGCTAATATCTTTAATTGATATTTCCATTCAGGTCAATTGCCCACAATTCATTCTCTGGGCCCATCCCCAAGGAGCTTGGAAACCTTAAGGAGCTAACTATGCTGTAAGCAAAGACAACTGAGAAATGCTCTATTGGGACATGTTAAATATAGAACCCCCTATCATTTAATTCTATACCTCTTCAACCTGACTTGTTGCAGATCCTTTGGATCAAATAATTTCTCCGGAACACTCCCTCCAGAACTTGGTAACTAAATCAATCTCGGGCTATTGTGAGTGCTACATTTAACTCATCGAATTTGAATCACATGTTGCAATGTGTAATTATTTTCTCTTAAAGGAGCGGTTTATTTGTTAATTCATTATCGATGAGCAAGGAATGCGTTTACAATCAGTTTATTATTTTCACAGTTACACGGACAGCTGTAGACTCGGTGGAGAAATTCCTTCAACATTTGCTAAGCTCATCAACATGAAAATCCTGTAAGTTTTTTGTTTATTCAGTACTTTGAGATTTTTATTCTGGGATGAGCTTACTATGAGTCAACTTTTGAATTTTAACTATGCATCAGACAATCCTTTCTCAGGAAAGATACCTTCTTTCATTGGGAATTGGAGAAAACTGACTTCTTTGTAAGTATGGCAAATTTTTAACCTTCTGCAGTTTATGAAAGCAGATCTGCATGGCTGAGATGGGTCTTTTATTCACAAGCATCTCAAATGTTTTTATAGGAAATTTCAAGGGAACTCTTTTGAAGGCCCAATACCAACCAGTTTTTCTCAACTGACTTCATTGGAATCTCTGTAAGGGCAAATGCTTAATACATTTTAAACTCTCTCTCTCTCTCTCTCTCTCTCTCTCTCTCTCTCTCTCTCTCTCCCCTCCATTTACTGGGCATCATTTATGTTTGTGTATGATAATGAAGGCGAATCAGTGATATATATTATGTGAGCTCGTCTCTTGATTTCATAAGAAATTTGAAGAACTTAACTGATTTGTAAGTTGACACCTCATTCATTCATGCACTGTGATCAAACTTCGTTTTCCTTTTCAAATTGAAAATCTTACTCCATTTACTTGTCTACTAATTTATTTGGTGGTGTAACAGAGTTCTAGGGAATACATTAATCAATGGTAGCATCCCTACTAATTTTGGAGAATTTCAACGTTTACAGATACTGTACGTTCCAGCAGATATATACGCTTAAATCCCAAAGATACCAATTAATTTTCTTATCATTCTAATTGTTCCTCTATCTTATCACTCATGCAGCAGGGATCTGGGTTTCAACAATTTAACAGGCGAACTCCCAAGTTCTTTGTTCAACATGAGTTCTCTTACATATTTGTAATAAGGCCTGCCTTCATTATTCCCCTTTTCTGTACTTATGCCATTGAATTTCCTGCTCAGAAACTTAGTCGTTTATCTCACCTTTTTCTTGTTTCTTCTTTTCTTTTTTCTTTTTTTCCTGGGTGCGTCCTATAACTGATATGGCCAGATTTCTTGGAAACAATAGTCTGTCTGGACCTCTTCCAAGCCAAAAGAGCAATCAACTTCAGACTAATGTCATAAAAGTATGCTATATGTACTGGCAATGAAACCAATACTCTCTGTGTGTGCGCGCACATTCTGGCAGCCTTTTTCTTACTTAAATTCCTTTGAACTTTCATGCATTTTTGTGCCTTCTCATTCTGTATTGTTATGTGCAGAGATTTGTCTTGCAACTATTTCTCAAGAAGCTTTCCCCCATGGGTAACCACAATATCGCAACTGTATGTCTCCTTTTATCTTTCACCTTCATTTTTATGGTCCAAATCACCTTCATTGTGCATATATAATACCACATGAATGAAATTCAATAAATTAGAAGGGATGGATTTGAAGTACTGATATGTTGAGATCTTGAACATGAAATTCTCATCTTCATATGTGGATTGATTAAAGATTTTATGCAAGAATTTAGTGGTCAACAACTTCACATTTGACAGTTCAAACATAACGTGAGTTGAATCGAAATATTTTTTAGACGATAGTTCAAAAAAGTGATTGCTATTACACTTTTGCAGTTCAATGGATTCTTCCACTACAGTTTAATTATTATAAATAATAATTGTTTCTCTGTGTTTACAGTCTTCCTAGGATTGAATTTACCTCAAGAGGAAATTTTCCATGCCAATCAAAATACCCCACGATGTAATCTTCTTCTATATTTCACTATCATTTATTTCTTTAATGCAAGATCATGTTACAGCAATAGGCATTGCTTATCTCATTATGTATACATATTGTAGGAATGTCTTGATAAATCTAGTAAGCATATCTTGTGCTATTACATCAGTTTGAAGTTTTTTCACTAATCATAGCTTGTGCTATTACATTGAATTGTACATATACAAACTTCTCAATTAAGTATTGCAATAATGCATTATTAGTACTTCAACCTTTCTTCTTCTTTCTTCTCGCTCTCTTTCTTCGCTGAAACCGACCTACATCGAACTATTTGCTGGTCATGAACCAACTGTGTGGTCGGTAGATGAGAGTGACGGTTCGATGTTGGTCCCATAATTTCCTTCATCGACTTGATCGGTTTCAGTTTGGTAGGCAGTTCTAAGCACTTGGTCCAGTTAATCAAACTGTGCGTAGCCCTAATCAGCCTCCGAAACCAATGCACTGCATTGAAATGTGGAAAGTCCTTTTGAATCTGCAGAGCATGCACTGCATTGGAATGGGAAAAGTCCTTTTGAACATCCAGAGAATGCACTGCATTGGAATGCGGAAAGTCGTTATTGAATGAACAATTTTCCAACACCCCATCAATTATTTCTCTTGCTGGTTCTTATTATGAATGATTACCATGTGCATTCAGCCCTGCATTCTTCAACTTAAGGTGATTGTTTTCCCAGGTTTCTGTTTATTATTTAGTAATCTTTTTGTCTTAGTGCTTGATATTTCTTTTAATTCCTTGTCATACTCTTGCAGATGGAGAACCGAAGATGGCAGGACTTAGAAATGGACTGCTTGGTGAAAGTGTTCGAGAAAGTTGGAATGGTGTCAGTGCTTTTGGATGTCCCTTTTGTGTGCAAGTCATGGTACAAAGCGACCCTTAATCCTTCATGCTGGCAATGTCTCATATTTCCAGACAACGAATGTACTGAGATTTGGCCTTGGGATGATTTTGAATGTCCTGATTTTCAAAATCTTATGGACAGATTTGCGAGTGAGTTTCAAATTGATCGGGATCGTTTCTCTGTCACCACTTTTTTAAAGTTTGTGATCAATCGGAGCAGCGGAAATGGTGTTCTGTTAAGCTTCCCAAATGCTGCACAGTAGAGACCTTTGTATTTGCTGCAAATGTGTAAGTTTCCTTTTAACTTGTTCTCATTTTCACTTGTTTAACCGAACTTAATTTTCGAAACTCGTAAGTCTATATATTTTTATTTAAATTACTTTAAATTAATCTAACGACGGATAAGATGATTTGAACTTGGATGCAAGGGTGGGTTGCTCACTGCTCTGTCTAACTGCCCAAGCCAAGTATATTTTAATTTTTCCTGTTAAAGTAGCATTTTATTGTGTATTGTGTGCAGGTGTCCTGGCCTTGTTACTTTGGGTTTACCCCTAAGATTATTGGAGAGTGAACACATGAACCCAGAGCTGATTGGCAAGTGGAAAAATTTGGAGGTGGTGTCATTGGGTTCAAGCTTAAATTTGGTGATAATACTTGCCCTTATAAAAACACACTGCAAGAATTTTTACGGTTTAGATTTGTCCATGACCTTAATTCGTGAACGTGAGGCATTGGCAATTGTCAAGTTGGTGACTAATATCAAGTACTTAAACTTGAAAGGTGCAATCGTTAGTCGGGATAGCCTTGTCACATTGCAGCACGGCTGCAAAGATCTTGTGGTGTTGGATGTCAGGGATTGTATTGGTTTTGATGAGAATGATGATGAAATATTAAAGTTTGCGTCTCATATTAGTAAAGGTTCTGTTTTTCCGGAATTTTTTTGTAGGTGGTTTTCTATGGATGATTTGGTTTGTGAAATAGGTTCAATCCCCTTCGATGTTGGCATGTTCAATGAATTTGAAGATGATGAGGAATGAAGAACTATTTGATTGTTACTTTCATGAGGGCTTGTAATTGTTCCTATCTTTTATTTAAATTATTTCCTTTCTTTTAGTTATTTTGTTCAATTGATATTGTGGAAATTGTAATGTTGAAATAATTATACATTTCAATTGCTTGGAACTACAAATTCTTCTTCGTTAAATTTTCTCCACTGAAAAATAATTAATTTTGTTGTGAAGTCTAATAGAAAGTAGATACGGCTCAAACACCACAAAAATGCATAACAATTTAGGGGCATTATTCTTCTAGTCCTCCAGAAGTTTGATCTGTTTGGTGATAGGACAATTATGGCCTTGCTTGCTTTGGTAATTCCTTCTTAGCTTTAGCTCAGCAGATGGTGTCAAGGAGTCCCTTGCTTTTGAAAAAAAAGGGTCCTACTTGCCTTCCAAAAGGAAATACTAGAATTGCTTCCTCGTGAAGTAGTTGCCTCTATATTATTGCTGGACTAGTAACTAGTTTCCTACTTTTTGTTGTTGGATTGCAGAAAGTGCTTGTTGAATGAACAATTAATTCTCTTGTTTGTTCTTGTTATATCGGAAAAGGATTACCATATGATTGTTTTCCCAGGTTTCTTTGTAGTCTTTTGAAATTTATGGTTTTTTTTTTCTTTTTAATTTACTGTATACAGATGTAGTTATATTAAATCGTTGTTGCAGATGGACGAACGAAGATGGGAGGACTTACAAATGGACTGCTTGGTCAAAGTGTTGGTGAAAGTTGGAATGGAGTCACTGCTTTTGGATGTCCCTTTTGTGTGCAAATCATGGTACAAGGCGACCCTCAATCCTTCATGCTGGCAATCTCTCCTTTTCCCGGACAATGAATGTATTGAGTTCTGGCCTTGGGATGCGTTTGAATGTCCAAATTTTCAAAATCTTATGGACAGATTTGCGAGCGAGTATCAAATTGATGGGGATCGTTGCTCAATCACCACTTTTCTAAAGTTTGTGATCAATCGGAGCAGCGGAAACGCTACTGTGCTCAAGCTTCCCAAATGCTGCACAGTAGAAGCCTTTGAATTTGCTGCAAATGTGCAAGTTTTCTCATTTAAGTTCATTTTCAAAATTCCAATCCAAGTGTAGTTTAATTTTCCTTGTAAATGTAAATGTAGCATTTTTGCTGTTGTGGAATGTGTGCAGGTGTCCTGGCCTTGTGACTTTGAGTTTACCAGGAGGTGTATTGGACAGCAACCACACGAACTAGAGCTGATTGGCAAGTGGAAAAATTTGGACGTGTTATCATTGGGTTCATGCTTAAATTTGGCGAAAATACTTGCAATTATACAAAAACATTGCAAGAATCAAAGGCTCTGTTCATGGACGTGAGGCATTGTCAATTGTGAAGTTGGTGCCTAATATCAAGTACTTAAATTTGAAGGGTGCAAAAGTTAATCAGGATGGTCTTGAGATCTGGTGATGTTGGACGCCAGAGATTGTTCTGGTTTCGATGAGAACGACAATGAAATATCAAAGCTTGCGTCTCATATTAGTAAATTTATGTGCAAGGGTTCTGAATTTCCTGAATTTCTTCGTGGCATGGACGATTTTGTTCTTCCTGTTGATGGATACGCATTTCATTTGCATGTGGATGAGACGTGGGATGAAATGCTCAATGATTTGTGCGATGCGTTCAATGATTTGGGCGACGAGGAGTGAAGAACTATTTGATTGTACTAAGTGATATCTCATATTTTTTTTATATTTACAACACTAATGAGCAATTATGTGTGTTGAGTGTGGTGTGGTGTGGTGTTCATCTTGTGTGTTTGGACATTGTTACTCTAATGAGGGCTTGTTATAAGTTCCTATCTTGACTTCATTATAGGATGTTTGCTTAATTTGGAAAATGGCTGTTCTAACTTCCTTCGCTACATTTTGTGTAATATCACATATGCTTGCGATTGTTCTGCAGCAGATCCTGACCTTCAACAATAATGGATGATGGTACTCTCTAGGCTTGATATCTGCTTAGGAACCAAAAATATATTAGCTTTTGGCTCTTCTTTTGTATTATTATTATTATTTAAATCTGTTGTATATATGCTCATGTTGTAGGTTAAGAAGGTTAACAAAATGAGGCTCGCTGAGTACATTGAAGCAATGAGTGGTGTGAAGTTTTGGTCACTAGTTCTTAGAACTTCTATCCTGTTCATCTTTTCTCTTTTGTCTTGAAGCTATGTCTAGATTACACTGAAATT
The DNA here is from genome assembly GCA_020226455.1 of Prunus salicina. Classification (NCBI taxonomy): domain Eukaryota; kingdom Viridiplantae; phylum Streptophyta; class Magnoliopsida; order Rosales; family Rosaceae; genus Prunus; species Prunus salicina. The sequence goes on along the minus strand of CM035341.1, from coordinate 4,871,733 downwards.
TGTCACTTTCAACTGCAGGTTAGTTTAGATACAATGTTTGATGTGCACACAAAGCGAATACACGAGTACAAAAGGCGGCTACTTAATATACTTGGCATTATCCATCGATATGACTGTATCGAGGTGAATCTGATTTTATATGGGGAAAAACTTTGCATTATTCCATTTTTTTTAAAACTTATTAACAAAGAACTACCATATACCTTCTAAATGGAGCTATCACCATCCTCTAGCATTGTGCATACCTAGTTCATCTTCTTATCACAGTAATATAAGAAGTTGTTGGCTAGTAATTTGTTGATTTTTCAATGAGATATGATGTGCAGTTGGAGCTTTCTTCTCATGTTTTTTTTTTTTTGTTGGTATTTTAGCCCTTAACCCTAAAATAATATGACAAAATTGTATATTTCAAGCGTACAGCCGCGCGGCTATACATTAAAATTTAACAGTATAGCCGGTCGGCTATACTTTCTAAATTGATGGGAATATTTTAAAAGTATAGCCGCCCGGCTCTACTCTTCAAATATATTCAAGACGAACACGAAGCTTGCACTCGCAGCGGACGGAACTTGCTCTCGCAGTCACTGCTTCGTCCTCCGGGTTCGGCACCGGAAAAAGACCCAACCCGCCTAGCCGCCTGCCTGGCCCCTAGCGACCGCCTAGCCCCCTAACGACCGCCTAGAGACCGCCTAGCGACCGCCTAGCCGCCTAGCGCCCGCCTAGAGCTCGTTCTAGAAGGGTTCAACGACAATTCACAAGATGCACATTCTTGAAGGTAATATTAGATATCCCACACTCGTAGTAGTAGTTCAGAACTTCAGATAGGTTGATATACAGTCAATATAATATTCTGACCTTCTGTGAACTGTCGCGGGAATTTAAATCCCGTCAGCACTGACAGCATCAAGTGTTTTCGACAATTGGCCTATTTTGCTTTTTACAAAATATAATCTCACATTAACTCAACAAATCTGATGTTTTGCGGTTCATAAACAACCTTTCTGATGACCCTCTGCTGAAGACGCTTGGGCCTAACTTCAGATCCTATTTCTATCGAGCTTTTCATCAGTTCAAGAGAGTCTTTGCAGAATTTAAAAGCTCTCACCATGAGGTATGTATCAAAAGTCCTTTGCTAATTGGTCTGTAACAGGTGTTGGAAAAGGAAAATATTTCTTCAATGTTCTTAGGAGGACACTGGCCACTCCTATGATACATCTTTATAGTTTTCTGCCATTAAGTCTGCTGTTGTTTATATTTGCATATCTCTTTGTTTGCAAATTTTGGTGGTTCGTTTTCTAATTTTCAAGAACTCTGAAGGCACGTGTAACTATATCACTTCAATCTTGAAGATGTTGAGCCACAAATCTTTGCAAAACTTAAACATGTAACGGATTGTCTCTTCCTACCTCCGAAATTATTAGTTGTAAAACACTGAGAATTACATGACAGATGCTTGTATTACCCTAAATAATCTCATTTAGCAGGTTTTCTAACCATGAATGCATATGCTATATTGTTGAGGACTGCATCATTATGTACAATCACGATCGCCTAGGCCAATTTTCTTTATGCAGTTACAACATTTCATCAAAGAGAAACAGGAAAAGAATGAATTCAAAGCAGCTCTTGCAAATGAGGAATTAGTTTTCTTTATGGTATGTAGTCAATTTTCTTTCTTTTTAATTTTTTCTGTACTCTTTTCTGCCGCAACTTTTTTCTCAAGAAATATGTCCCATTTAAGTATTTTCTTGTGGCATCACAAGTAGTTGTGTTCAGCTTAGCTGATTGTGATGTCAAGTATTGTCGACCAACTGAAATTTTCTTTTGCTGTAACTTCTGCAAGATGGAATCTGTGTATACACTATCTCAAGATTTTAGATTGGTATATAGTATATACTTTTTTGTAGTATAACAGTGATAATTCTCTTAGAATTTGCTTTCTCCAGTTTTTGTTTAGGGCAAAGATTCATTAAGTTCCCAAATTGCGTGAGGAAGGATCTCCTAAAATACCACTGCAATGTGCACATGTTATAAGGTACGGAATTACAGTCACTTCAATCATACTCACTTAGCCAGTTAGTGATTGGGGTGACCAGTCTAGAATTTTCAGATTCTTTATAGGGCATGTGTTTGGTGTCGTTTTTGACCATTGTGTGATGTTCTGAGCGAACTGTTTCCTCAGGTTCTAATTCTGCTGTGATATTTATTATGTGTATGATGGTCTGAGAGGGCTATTTCTGCTTTAAAGACTATTTTCAATCTCTATGTGATACGGTGGATGGTGGTAAAGACTTCTATTTGCTTGGTTCTGATTTTGAGAGCTATTTAGAGGCACAGGTAATTATTTCTGTTTACTTGGCAGTCCCAACCCGAAGCATATATATATGCAGTTGGAGTATGGTGTTGTATAACTTACTATGGTGCATGGGATTTGAATCTGTCACAGGCTGCTGTTGATAAAGCATTTGCGGATCCAAATAAGTGGACTCAGATGAGCATCCTTAGCACAGCCGGGTCGGGGATATACAGAACAATCCCTTCTGATGCCTAGCTCCCCCTCACCCTCATCCACACCCCAGTAGCAACATTTTACAGATTTGAATGGAATGTATCGGAAAGAACTTAAATTCTCATTCCCCAACATCGCTTGTATAAATAAAATAATTGAAGAAATAACTGTAGCCCAATGGGCTAAAGTGGTATTTTATCCCTAAACCCTTAAATGATATGACAAAATTTTACAGTTAAAGATGCCGTGTATAGCCGTTTGGCTACTCTCTTTAAATATTAGTACATTCGAATATTCTAAAAGTATAGCTGCGCGGCTATACGCTTTCAATATATTCAACACGAACTCTAAGCTTGCACTTGCAGTCACAGCCATTTCGCCTTATCAACTCTACCTTCGATTTGTTTTCCTCGGTTTCGGCTGCTTCGTCCTCCAAGTTCGGCACCAAAAAATGAGCCAACCCGCCTAGCCGCCTAGAAGAAGAGATCATGAGACTCTTAATTCCTCTAATTCCATTCCTCTCCATGCTTCCCGCCTTATTCTCCTCTCTCTTGGCTCTCTCCCAAACGACATGTTCAACTCACCACACCAACGACAACGATGACAATTCCTCCCCTCTGCCAACTCCGAATGGAACTTGATTAATCTTTATGCATTCAATATTCATCCATTGATGGTGCTCCTCTCATATTTTATTTTCTTTAGTGACGAAATTATCTTTCTTTACCATATGAAAATAAATTCTGTAACAAGCGCTCTTGCTACAACACCCAAAAAAACAAAGCTATATGCTACTTCAATCTTTAGAATCAAGCCAATTCATTTATACACCCTGTTAGACAGCTTTAATTCTCCTTATTTCTATTCCTGATAGTTTTTCTGAAATCAATTATTTTAGATGCACAGCCCTAACAGTTTAAGACTTTTCCTTGTATGTTTTTCTGGTTGTATACTATATATTCCTTTTACTAGAGTTGCATTAAAGCATATCAGAATTTCCAGATTCATTAATAACCAAAACTTAATTATCAAAGCTTGTAATTCAATGTATACATAACAAATTCATAAGTAAAAAATTAAAGCAGAAAGTGCACCTAGCAGATCAATTATGTTTAGTCATAAGAAGATAATCCAACAAAATGAAAAGAACGTGAAACCTGGGAGTAATAGGCTCCTTTAGATATGCTCGTATGCTTGATAATGGGCTTAAAGAACAAAAGAACATAACCAGACCCACCTTGGCACCCAGATCCGCCTAGCGCCGCCTAGACCCGCCTAGATCCGCCTAGTACCACCCAGACCCGCCTAGAGCCGCCCAGACACGTCTAGCGCCGCTCAGACACGCTTAGCACTGCCCAGACCAGCCTAGCGCCGCCCAGACCCGCCCAGGCTGCCTAGGCCGATTTTTCGTAATGCATACTGGATTTTTCGTAATCTAGAAGCCTCTGCTTTTCATTTGCTACGAGTATATACACCTGCAATGAGAGAGAGAGAGAGAGAGAATTAATATATGTTTACAGATTTTCTTCTCATTTCTTGCCGCCCCTTCTAACAACTTTAAACCCTTACTGCGCAACAGCCTCCTCCGTGTTGGAATTGGCTCAAATTTAATGGTGGGCACCTACCTAGACTTCGTTGGCTCCAAATTGCACCCACATGTGTTGGTGGTTTCTTCATGATGGGTGCCATAAATTGTGTTAGCTAGCCGAAAGTGTTTTGTGGGAGAAAGAATTAATTCTTTCTTTCTTTAATGTCTTTTTGGTGGGAGACAAGATTGGCTACACTTTCGGTTGAGTTGATTTTGGTGCATTAATGTCCTTGATTTATGGAGGACTTTGGGGGAGCCTTTTGCATGTGAATGACTTTTGGAGCAAATTGGAAGACATTCCGTTGGCTTCTTTGAAAAGCCATTACTTTGGCTATAAAGAATGCATGGTAGAAGCAACATGGGTGGGCATTTGGTGCCTCACCATTTGGAATGCCGTTTGCACCATGTGAGAGAGGGAGATAAAGGAGCTGTTGCTCCTCTTTGTTGTGGCTACACATTTGAAGACAGATTGCTTGTCTGATCAGTGAGAGAAAAAATCCATTTCTCTACTGATCTTTGGGTGTGGCACTATTTGTTCTCCTTTTTTTGGTATATGTGTGTGAGTGACTTGGGTGTATTTGGGATTTGGGTTGTGAGAGTTAAACTCTGTAATTCCTAGGATAGGTGAGAGGGTTAATCTCCTTTGGTTGTAATCTCTTTTGGGATACTAGTGGAATTTCTCACTGTCTTCGAACTGGACGTAGGCTACACACGGGCCGAACCAGTATAAATCCTTGTGTTGTTTGGATTTCTGTATTTCATATTTTGCTCTTGTTGTTTCAACGGTTTCATATCCACCATCTATGTGCAATCCGCTTCCGCTGCGCACAACAAGTGGTATCAGAGCTCCAGTTTTTCGATCTGGTGGAGTTTTGTGTTCGTGATGATGAAGCCAGGAGACGTGTTGAGAAAATATGAAATTATTTTGACGGGAGAAAAATTCCAGACTTTGGTGTTGAAGATGAGAGCCTTGTTAGTGCAACAAGGGCTGCTCAAAAGGCACTAAAGGGTATCTAAGCATGGCCAACAATGTGTTCCAATGATGGAGAATGATGAGGTCTTGAATCGGGCACTCACTGCGATTGGATTGCAGTTAGCGGACGGTGTTCTTCGTGAGGTTGCCGATGAGACTACACATGCTGGGCAATGGCTGAAATGGTGGAGAATACATATATGACCAAATCATTTTCAATCGGTTCTATGCCAAACAACGATTGTACACTCAGTGGTATGGCGGAAGGTACACTTAGTCAAAACTATTTTCAAGTGATGGTTTTGATTGTAAGGGGTTATCTTTCGGGAGGATGATTCCCTCCTATGGCAGCTGAAATTGTTCGTTCTGCTACTTGGTCGCCCGGGTTATGCGTGTATTGTAGCGGAAGAAGCTTGAGGTTCAAGCGTTTAAGGTTTATGCGGTTTATGCATGTACATTCAACTGGTCTGGTGTGGCTTGGTTATGAGGATGACATTGAAGAGGTTCTTCTGTTGGGGTCATCCGGTTCGATCGAAGCACACAAATTTTTGTTGCAGGTTCAAGAAGTGCTTGAGCTTGATTTGGTAAGAGGAAGATAGGCGATAAAAAGTTCTACTGTCGCTTGGTAAATTTGTGCCAAGGTGGAGATTGTTGGAATTGGCTCAAATTTAATGGTGGGCACCTACCTTGACTTCGTTGGCTCCAAATTGCCCCATGTGTTGGTGGTTTCTTCATGATGGGTGCCATAAATTGTGTTAGCTAGCCGAAAGTGTTTTGTGGGAGAAAGAATTAATTCTTTCTTTCTTTAATGTCTTTTTGGTGGGAGACAAGATTGGCTACACTTTCGGTTGAGTTGATTTTGGTGCATTAATGTCCTTGATTTATGGAGGACTTTAGGGGAGCCTTTTGCATGTGAATGACTTTTGGAGCAAATTGGAAGACATTCCGTTGGCTTCTTTGAAAAGCCATTACTTTGGCTATAAAGAATGCATGGTAGAAGCAACATGGGTGGGCATTTGGTGCCTCACCATTTGGAATGCCGTTTGCACCATGTGAGAGAGGGAGATAAAGGAGCTGTTGCTCCTCTTTGTTGTGGCTACACATTTGAAGACAGATTGCTTGTCTGATCAGTGAGAGAAAAAATCCATTTCTCTACTGATCTTTGGGTGTGGCACTATTTGTTCTCCTTTTTTTGGTATATGTGTGTGAGTGACTTGGGTGTATTTGGGATTTGGGTTGTGAGAGTTAAACTCTGTAATTCCTAGGATAGGTGAGAGGGTTAATCTCCTTTGGTTGTAATCTCTTTTGGGATACTAGTGGAATTTCTCACTGTCTTCGAACTGGACGTAGGCTACACACGGGCTGAACCAATATATATCCTTGTGTTGTTTGGATTTCTGTATTTCATATTTTGCTCTTGTTGTTTCAACGGTTTCATATCCACCATCTATGTGCAATCCGCTTCCGCTGCGCACAACACTCCGCCCACCCAAAACCCATCGCATCACCATCCCTCCTCCCCACCCTCTCACACTTTGCATAAAACTCTCTCTTTCTCTCTCTCTCGTATGTGCAGCCATGTGTTTCCTACGTGTGTGTGTGGTGAGACTGCAATTTTGTGATTTGCCATATTCGTGGACTCATATGGCCTTTTATAATTTTGGAGGAAAAGTTAGCCATTTCTTTAATAGCAAATAGTGTAGCCGAATGGCTATACTCTGCTCGTGCATTTTTCAAAACAGTGTAGCCGTTTAGGAAAAGGAAGAAGGTTAAGCGGCTTTTCCCTAATCTACCTAAACCCTAAACCCTTCTCAAAGTATCGCCGCACGGCTATATTCAGTTTTTCCCTATTGTCTTTAAAAATAGTATAGCCGGCTGTTTTTTTTGGCCTACTTCTTTAATTTAATACATATAATTAAGTAACATCTAAGCCTTTTTGAATTACTTTAATTAGTAATTATGGTTTAATTATCAATTAGTATTAAAAAAAATTGCGGAAAAAGTCCACAAAATAATTAATTTCTATTTTACTAAGTCTTTTGTGAAATCGTTTGGGTGTCCTAATTAAATTTCTCCATAGTCCAAGAGCCCTATCCATTACTATTAGGCCATTACTTGAGCATCTATTGTCCCTTTTTCATTTTTTACTTTTCCAGAGTTATGACCCGTATAAAGATTCTAGCACCTTCGCGTTTAATAATGTCTTATATACGCACGCACGTATTTCTCATTTTTAATACACCTAATTTTTACAACAATTTCAATAAGACACACAAAATTCACGTATTATACAAATAATTCTCACATACTATTGAATAAAAATAATATACATACTTTTACGAAAGTATAGCCGCACGGCTATACACAATTTTTCCAGACTTGTCTTTAAAAATAGTATAGCCGGCCCGCTATACTCCTTTTTTGAAAAAAAATTTAAAACGAAAATAGTATACATGGCGCATATGCCCTGTGTGTGTCTTTATATACGTGGCGAAAATAGTATACGTGCCGCACGGCTATACTCAGTTTTTCAATACTTTTATTTTTTAGCCTACTTCTTTAATTTAATACATGTTCTTAAGTAACAGCTAAGCCTTTTTGAATTACTTTAATTAGTAATTATAGTTTAATTATCAATTAGTATAAAAAAAAATTGTGGAAAAAGTCCACAAAATGATTCATTTCTATTTTACTAAGTCTTTTGTGAAATCGTTTGGGTGTCCTAATTAAATTTCTCCATAGCCCAAGAGCCCTATCCATTACTATTAGGCCATTACTCGAGCATCTATTGGTCCTTTTTCATTTTTTACTTTTCAAGAATTTTTCCCGTATAAAGATTCTAGCACCTTCGCGTTTAATAATGTATTGTATATGTAAGCACGTATTTCTCACCTTTAATACACCTAATTTTTACAACAATTTCAATAAGACACACAAAATTCACATATTATACAAATAATTCTCACATAATATTGAATAAAAATAACATACAAACTTTTAAGAAAGTATAGCCGCACGGCTATACTTAGTTTTCCCTAATTGTCTTTAAAAATAGTATCGCCAGGCGGCTATACTCCTTTTTTGAAAAAAAATTCAAAACGAATATAGTGGACGTGGCGCATATGCTCTGTGCGTGTCTTTATATACGTATATCTATACTAGATTCTTTTTTCTTTTTATAGCCGGCCGGCTATACTAGATTCTTTTTTATTTTTTCAAAAAGAAATAGTATAGCCGTACGGCTATACACAGTTTTTCCCTCAGTTTTTCTTTACTTTTGTTTTTGGCCTACTTCTTTAACTTAATACATGTACTTAAGTAACATCTAAGCCTTTTTGAATTATTTTAATTGGTAATTATAGTTTAATTATCAATTAGTATAAAAAAAAATTGTAGAAAAAGTCCACAAAATAATTAATTTCTATTTTACTAAGTCTTTTGTGAAATCGTTTGGGTGTCCTAATTAAATTTCTCCATAGTCCAAGAGCCCTATCCATTACTATTAGGCCATTACTTGAGCATCCACTGTCCCTTTTTCATTTTTTACTTTTCCAGAGTTATGACCCGTATAAAGATTCTAGCACCTTCGCGTTTAATAATGTCTTATATACGTACACACGTATTTTTCATCTTTAATACCCCTAATTTTGACAACAATTTCAGAAAGACACACAAAATTCACGTATTATACAAATAATTCTTACATACTACTGAATAAATACTTTTAAGAAAGTATAGCCGCACGGCTATACTCAGTTTTTCCTTAATTGTCTTTAAAAATAGTGTAGCTGGCCGGCTATACGCCGTTTTTGAAAAAAATTTAAAACGAAAGTAGTACACGTGGCGCATATGCCCTGTGCGTGTCTTTATATACGTATAGAAACAGTATAGCCGGGCGGTTATACTACATTCTTTTCTATTTTTTCAAAAAGAAATAGTATAGCCGCACGGCTATACTCAGTTTTTCCCTCAGTTTTTCTTTACTTTTGTTTTTTGGCCTACTTCTTTGATTTAATACATGTACTTAAGTAACATCTAAGCCTTTTTGAATTACTTTAATTAGTAATTATAGTTTAATTATCAATTAGTATAAAAAAAAGATTTCGAAAAAGTCCACAAAATGATTCATTTCTATTTTACTAAGTCTTTTGTGAAATCGTTTGGGGGTCCTAATTAGATTTCTCCGAAGCCCAAAAGCCCTATCCATTACTATCAGGCCATTACTCGAGCGTCTATTGTCCCTTTTTCATTTTTTACTTCTCTAGAGCTATTACCCGTATAAAGATTCCAGCACATTCACCTTTAATAATATATTATATACGTACGCATGTATTTCTCATCTTTAATACACCTAATTTTTACAACAATTTCAATAAGACACCCAAAATTCACGTATTATACAAATAATTCTCACATAATATTGAATAAAAATAATATACATACTTTTAACAACAGTATAGCCGCACGGCTATACTCAGTTTTTCCCGAATTGTGTTTAAAAATAGTATAGCCGGCCGGCTTTACTCTTTTTTGGAAAAAAAATTTAAAACGAAAGTAGTGTACGCGGGGCATATGCCCTGTGCGTGTCTTTATATACGTATATACATAGCGGCTATACTTGATTATTTTCTAGTTTTTCAAAAAAATAGTATAGCCGTTCGGCTATACTCTGTTTTTCCCTCAGTTTTTCTTTACTTTTGTTTTTTGGCCTACTTCTTTAATTTAATACATGTACTTAAGTAACATCTAAGCCTTTTTGAATTACTTTAATTAGTAATTATAGTTTAATTATCAATTAGTAAAAAAAAAAAATTTCGAAAAAGTCCACAAAATGATTCATTTCTATTTTACTAAGTCTTTTGTGAAATCATTTGGGTGTCCTAATTAAATTTCTCCATAGACCAAGAAACCTGTCCATTACTATTTGGCCATTACTCGAGCATCTATTGTCCCTTTTTCATTTTTTACCTTTCTAGAGTTATTACCTGTATAATGATTCTAGCACCTTCGCATTTAATAATGCCTTATATATGTACCCACGTATTTCTCATCTTTAATACACCTAATTTTTACAACAATTTCAATAAGACACACAAAATTCACGTATTATACAAATAATTCTCACATACTATTGAATAAAAATAATATACATTCTTTTAAGAAAGTATAGCCGAAAGGCTATACTCAGTTTTTCCCTCAGTTTTTCTTTACTTTTGTTTTTTGGCCTACTTCTTTAATTTAATACATGTAATTAAGTAACATCTAAGCCTTTTTGAATTACTTTAATTAGTAATTATAGTTTAATTATCAATTAGTAAAAAAAAAAATTTGTGGAACAAGTCCACAAAATGATTAATTTCTATTTTACTAAGTCTTTTGTGAAATCATTTGGGTGTCCTAATTAAATTTCTCCATAGCCCAAGAGCCATGTCCATTACTATTAGGCCATTATTCAAGCATCTATTGCACCTTTTTCATTTTTTACTTTTCTAGAGTTATTACCTGTATAAAGATTCTAGCACCTTCGCGTTTATTAATGTCTTATATTTGTACGCACGTATTTCTCATCTTTAATACACCTAATTTTTACAACAATTTCAATAAGACACACAAAATTCACGTACTATACAAATAATTCTCACATACTATTGAATAAAAATAAAATACATACTTTTAAGACAGTATAGCCGCACGGCTATACTTTGTTTTTCCCTAATTGTCTTTTAAAATAGTATAGCCAGCCTGCTATACTCCTTTTTTTTTTTAACATTTAACACGAAAATCGTAAACGTGGCGCATATACCCTGTGTGTGTCTTTATTTATATATATATAGTATAGCCGGCCGGCTATACTAGCTTTTCTATTTTTTCAACAAGTAGTATAGCCGCACGGCTATACTCAGTTTTTCCCTCAGTTTTTTCTATACTTTTATATTTTAGCCTACTTCTTTAATTAAATACATGTACTTAAGTAACATCTAAGCCTTTTTGAATTACTTTAATTTGTAATTATAGTTTAATTATCAATTAGTATATAAAAAAAATTGTGGAAAAAGTCCACAAAATAATTAATTTCTATTTTACTAAGTCTTTTGTGAAATCGTTTGGGTGTCCTAATTACATTTCTCCATAGCCCAAGTACCCTATCCATTACTATTAGGCCATTACTCGAGCATCTATTGTCCCTTTTTCATTTTTTACTTTTCTAGAGTTATTACCCGTATAAAGATTCTAGCACCTTCGCGTTTAATAATGTCTTATATACGTACACACGTATTTCTCATCTTTAATACATCTAATTTTTACAACAATTTCAATAAGACACACAAAATTCACATATTATACAAATTATTCTCACATACTACTGAATCTATATATATATATATATAAAGCAAAAGGCAGAGAATGGTGAAACATTCAAAATACCAGAAAATGCCCTTAGTTAATGCAAACATTAAGAATTGAAATTATTAATTAAATGAGGATAATATGGTAAATTCACATTTAAAATAAATTAAAATTAAAAGAAAAATCAGATAATGGATCCTATTTTTACAGAACACAACTACCCATTATAAAAAATTAAATTCTTTTAAAAAAGGCCTCTTGCAGGCACGGAAATGCATGCAGAGAGGCTAGTAAAAATAATATACATACTTTTAAGAAAGTATAGTCGAACGGCTATACTCAGTTTTTCCCTAATTGTCTTTAAAAATAGTATAGCCGGCTGGCTATACTCCTTTTTTGAAAAAAAATTTAAAACGAAAATAGTATACGTGGTGCATATGCCCTGTGCATGTCTTTATATACGTATATAAATAGTATAGCCGGTCGGCTATACTAGATTCTTTTCTATTTTTTCAAAAAGAAATAGTATAGCCGCACGTGGGGTGTCCCTCCTTGGGCATAAAGAGGTGGGCCAACATGGTTACGATTTGAGCTCAAATGATACCCGAAGTGAAGTGGAGCCTAATTTCAAAAATCCCTTTGATACGATCCTTAAGCCTTTTCGTTGTGGGCCTGAGAAGTGTGTAGACTTAGCTTTTGAAAGGATGAGTTTCAAAAAAGATGATGATCCAGTGTGGTCTATGAGGAAAGGGGATAAACTCTCAAAGACGCAGGAGACTAGTGAGGGTTCTAGAATGGAATCAGGTAGAGAAATTAGAACTACTCGCTCGTTCAAAAGCCTCAAACCATTTAGAAAACAGGAGGCAAAGTCTTCCAAGGCAAGGGTTCTTGATTTTTTTGAAGTGGGGCTTACTGATGTACGCGTGGAGTCAGACTTGCACCTGAATTGGGTTAGGCATGAAGCAGATGTTCATAGTGGAAACAATGAGCTTTTGGAAACTAAAAACGGTGGTGGTGACTGGCCTCAAATAGCCATACGGAGACCATGAGTTACATTTCCTGGAACTGTAAGAGGATATGGGGTCTAACCAGAAAATTCGATCTCTTCAGAAGATCATTAAATAAAAAATTTCCTTTGTTGTGTTTCTTATGGAGACCAAGCAAAAACATAATAGATTGTCTAAGCTTGGGAAAGAGATGCGTTTTCCTTATGATTACTATGTTGATCTGGTGGGCTTGCTGGAGGTCTGTGCTTTGTGAGTGACTCAATAGTGGTGTTTTGTGATTCTGGAATTGAATTCCATGCAACCTGGATTTATGGCACCCCTTATAGGGAGGAGAAATATGATTGGTGGGAATTGATTCATCAGGTTATTGGTGCTAATGGTCTACCCTGGTTATGTATTGGGGATTACAATGAGATTCTGTGGGCGTTTAAAAAGAAAGAAGGTAGGGTCTTTAGCCAAAATCAATGAAGGTACTTGCTAGACTTCACCAATAAAATGAGGCTGATTGATTTGGGCTATAAAGGGCCGGATTTTACTTGGAATGGTAGGAGGGGAAATGGTTTCGTGGTGCAGGAAAGGCTTGATAGAGCTTTAATTGATATGGCTTGGTAGGAAATGTGGCCTAGCATAGTGGTCACTCACCTCCCTACTATTGGTTCTAATCATTGCCCAATTTTGGTGAAGACTGAGGTAGTGAGTTTTCCTTATAAGAAACCTCTCAAATTTAAGGCCTTTTGGGCTGCTAATCCTAAGTGTAAGGAGGTAGTTGACCAAAGTTAGGGTGGCTTGTAAGTTGACCAAAGTTAGGATGTAGCCAGGCTCTTAATGAGTGGAGTAGGTGGAAATTCCTAAATAATCGGAAGAAAGTTGAGGAGTTATTAAATGCACCTGATGCGACTCAACAGAATTAAGAGCCAAATAGTGATCAAATTGAGCAGCTTGGAAAAGAGATTAGTTGCATGTAGAAGAATGAGGAACTGTTTTGGAGGCAATGATCCAAAATAAAATGACTACACGAATGGGATTCTAACACTACGTTTTTCCACAACAATACTTCTTAGATAAGAAGGAGGAATAGAATCACAAAAATCCTGAACCCCATCGGGGAGTGGGAAACCAATGATACCCAAGTCAGAGCCTCAATTGAATCCCATTTTCAACAACTCTTTCAATCTGATTCCGTCTTTGGGTGATGCCTTAGCTTTTGTGAACCCCGTTATCTCTGACCAGATGAATGAGCAACTCTGTGAGCCTGTCACGCTTGACGAAATTAAGGCTATTATTGCTTTCCAAATGGGTGCCCTCTGCCCCTGGACGCGACAGTTTCTCTGGTATTTTTTTAAGGGGCTTTTATAAAAAAACTCAAAATGGGTGTTGAAATTATAAAAATACCCAAGTACTATTTAAACTTAGAAACACACCCAAAAAGTACTATTACACACATTCAAAACCCCCAAAAAGTACACCCAAAAAATACTATTTTAATACACTTTTTGGGTGTGTTTCTAAGTTTAAATAGTACTTGGGTTTTTTTATAATTTCAACACCCATTTTGGGTTTTTTTATAAATTTGTATTTTTTTAATCAAACATTCTGGAGTGTTGCGGATGAGGATGTTTATAGAATTGTGCAGAGTTTCTTTGCAAGTAGAGGTCATATAGGGTGGATAAAAAAAACGAGATTGCTTTGATTCCTAAAACCCTACATGAAAGGACCCGCCCCGAATTCTCCCTTGGAATCCATGACGAACCCGCTCCCTATCCGACACTAGGCATGTGTCGGCCCAAATTACTAAAATACCATTTTTGCCCTAATTTCAAAACAACTTTAGGGCTTGACTTCTACCCAAAAAAATCGACAGAGCCTCCCTTGAAACTGGCTCAAAACCCAAAAATCTACGTGCGCAGCAAACATAATTATTTCCTAAGTGTTCAGCAAGCACAAGGTATAACTGAACATGACAGACAAATCATAAACTTTCGGCTGCACCTAGGTTAGCCTAGGTTGCCTACTACCCTTATTAAGGGATCAAGCCACATGTAGTTCTTTCTACCATAAATCACAATCAAGATAATACATAAATGTTCAAAGTGAAACTAACAATAAAATTTAGAATCATTCTTTACCTTGATTTCAACAAGCTATGTAATTAAATATCATGCTATGAAATTATCTACCTAACTGTTCAATTAGTTTATCATTGTATATCCAAACACTTACATAACCATACCTTTTACCTGAAAGTCATACCTACAACCATCCACATAGTGCAATCACCCACTAAGGAGTATATGGGAATATCATCAAATCCGAAGGCAACAGGGGAAAGGGAAACTAGCTATCCACCTATGTAGACAAGTCGGGCAGGTGGCTAAGGATCCTGGCCTAACCTGTGCAGATAATATGAGCAGGGTGGCGAAGAATATCATGTTAATTGTACCACACATTGGTACTGCACTATTTTCCATATAGATGTACCTCAAACATAATCCATCAATTCTAAGTGCTACACATGTGGAACGGCCAACTCCACATGTGTGTCGCATCCTAGCAGAACTCAGGGACACGTGGCCAACCTAAGAATGCAAATAATTCGTCAATGCCCCTAGCAAGACCCAGGGAGATATACTCAACCTTAATCCGTCAATTCCCCTAGCAAGACTTAGGGAGATATACGCAACTCGAGAACGCAAATAATCCATCACCTAGCAGGACTTAGGGACAAATGGTCAATTGAGAACGCAATCCTAGCACAGGGAGATATACTCAACCTGAGAAAGCAAATCTTGGCACCATACAGTTCACGAGCCCTTGATACTCGTGCTGCAAGTCATATGTGCTTAAACAAATCCAAAGGCAACTGAGGTGTTCGAAGACAATCCGAAGGCAACTATATGTTCGAAGGCAACCATATGTCCGATGACATTCCAAAGAAAACTGTATGTCCGAAGACATTCCAAAGGCAACTGTATGTCCGAAGACATCAATATTTCCGAAGGCAACAATATTTTCAATTTCAAACGATTTAACACATATATAAAAATAAACATAAACATATCACCAAACATTTAAAATTAACTCAACCCAAATCTGCCCAATAAAACATAAATATATGTACTGGGAAAGTAAAGGCGATAGAATAATAGTTCCATAAACAATTAATAAAAATCTTGAAGCAAAATACCAATTTAAAATCAAATAACCAAGCCACAAACACCTCATAACCAATTAGCCCCAAACTTGCCAAGAAAGCAAAATGGGACGCAAGTTCTGTGAGTCGCACAGTTTGTTTTGACACAAAAAACAAGGAGATCGAGGATGCTTTGGAGCCAAGCCACATAAAGGACAAAGTAAAGAAAATGAAACTCAAGATGGTGGCTATGAATGTAGCTGAGTACCAAGAGTAAGAGAAGGATGAAGGAGAAGAGAAGACAAAAATAGAAATAAAAGTACATTGTAGGCGCCTCTTAAGGCTTAGGTTAGGGCAATTCTTGCTGTTGTAGCTGGCTCCCATTGTAATAGCCGCTTAAGGCTTAGGTTAGGGTAGTTTCTGGCTGTTAGGGTAGTTTCTGGCTGTTGCTGGCTGCCATTGTAATAGCCGCTTAAGGTTTAGGTTAGGGCAGTTTCTGGCTGTTGTAGCTAGTCTTGCATTGTAAAGAAAGATCACTGATCTAAAGGAAGAAAGAAAAAGGAAATGTAAGGGCTTATATTTAAATGAAATGAAAATTTCTTTTGTTTATCTCGATCTCCCTATTTCGTTTTGTCTTTCTGCTCTTCGCTTTCGAAGCCTCGGAGACAATCGAGCGCAATTTTGAATCCTAGATTCGATCCTATACGTGCATCAGCCTCTTCGAAGCCTAAAAATCTCACGCCTCTTACAAATGGTACCCTCTATGCTTCTCTACCTCGCCGATCCTGGTCTCTCTCTTCATCTTCTTCTAATTTCAAGTTCAGGCCATAGACTTCTGCGCCTTTAAAACGCAGGTAGCCAGGAGAGCTCTGAGTCTAGCAACATGTTTAAAAAGCTTGAGCTCGAGGCATTTTTTGGCCTCTGGTACCTATTCAACATCTACTTCAATATTTACAACAAGCAAGTAGTGTTTGTTTATTTGATTCTGATGATTATTATTATTTTGCATAAATGTTAGATTGCTGTGGATTTTATTGATTTTAGTGTAGTTTTTTATGAACGTTAATATTTTTGGCTATACCCGGGCATTTAAAAAAAATAGTATAATTTATAAATAGTATAGCCGCACGGCTATACTGGTCAAACGTGTCCTTACAGCGGCTAGGCGGGTCTTTTTTTAATTTATTAATAGTATAGGCGACCGGCTATACTATTTTTATTTTCCTCAAAATAGTAGCTGTACGCAAGTTTTTTTTTTTTTTTTTTTTTTGTAAATGATCTAAGCTACTCGAATCAGTGCCTAAGCTCCCTACCATCAATTTCTCCATTGAAGTGTTCATGATCATGTGTTGCAGGTTTTGGTGATTGTATCTATGCCTGAGTCAAACATAGTATAGCCGCACGGCTTTACTATTTTTTAAAATAAAAACCAGAGGTATATTGCTCTTGCTTTTCTTGAGTTTGAATCATGGTTGCCCACTTTTCTCACGTTGATGAATGGAAGGTAGATGCTCAAATTCCTCAATGATGATTTGAATTTGAATGAATACGGAATTCTGTAGTTTGTATTGATATCAATGAGACTGTAATGTACAAGCTTTATACAGATTGCAAATGCTATTCTAAGTAAATAGGAAATCTATTCTAAGTAAGTCAATCACAATAGCTGTGATGGACTCAATCTTAGCTAATTACTGGGATTGTGCTAATTACAATAGTTGACCAATTTCTTTCCTTCAACAGAATTTAATCCACATATCAATGCTCTTGGAATATCCTTTCATGGTTATTGTGAAAAGTTTTGTTCTTGGTTCATGACAATCAACCACATTTTCTATGTTTGAAAATAGAGGGTAAAAATTAATGACAGACAATAGCAGTGATCCTGAAACTGAAAGTTACCCCCTGCCCATGATCCATCAGCTTTCTTCAAGATCACTTCCATCATAGCCACTTGGTATATAGTGCTTGGTCTAGACTTATCAGTAAAGTGCTATCTTTGATTTGGATTTGTATATCATTGTTGCTTCAATTTTTTATTTTTGGAATTTTGACATGGAAGGCATGATGCTTGTGGTTTGTAGGTTGTTGGGTACCTTAACAGCAAGCAGGCGGCACTGTTCAAAAGAATGATTTGGGAAGCAATGAACAAGGACATATGATAAGGTAATGCCTTTGGAAATCCATAAATTTTATCGTATGTGTGTTCACAAGGATTCAGTGCAATGCTAGGGGCTTTCTTAGTTTCTGTTTGTTCCATGGTTTCTTTTTATTTGTTATCTATATTTTTGGCTTTTGAGTCTTTAGATTAAAAATCATTGAGGTTATGTAGTTAATCATGATTATCAGCCCCTGCATTATTTGCCTCTTCATTCTCCTTAGCTCTGTGATTGTGCAGGAATTCTTCACTTTTAAAACTGACCTCGTTTCTTGTATTTGAGTTATGTTTGCTGCATGTCATATGTGCATTGTGATCTGAAGCATAGGCTTGGAAGTCACATCCAGCTTGGAGTTCTTGCCTAGTTCTGAGCTGTTATTTGAGTCACACACTGCATAACTGTGTTGAAAGTTTTCACTTCAATCTTATTTGCATTTGACTTATTTTTTGATCTTTCGATTATTTGTGTATGTTTTACTGCCAGCATTGAGTCTTATGTATTGATCTCTATGTGCCACTATAAAATTGGCGGGGAAAGAGTAGAAAACGAGCCAGAATGGCCAAGAAAGCTGCTCCTGCTAAAAAGCCAGAAAAGGCTGTCAAAGTTTCTACTGTGATGGATACTAAGAATGTAAGTTAATAATAAAGTGGTTTATGGGATTTTTGGTGCTTAAATTTTCCTGCAATGTTGATTGTCCTACTTATAATTTATTTAACAGATACTAATGTGACATTTTGTTCTTGCAGAGGCTGAGTGCAAAAATCAACTATGAAGCTTTGGATAAATTAAATGAAGAGCTTGTAAGCATCTTTTATATGTCTTATTTTAGAATCAATTTTGCTTTATTCATGCTTTGCAAATCCCATATTATGTTCTGTCAACATCCAAGGTCTTGTTCACTGATGCACAGACTACAAGCGACTAAAAGCCAATCAAATCTAATGGCACGTTTAATTTCGACTGTCAAATGATGTTACTTGTTCAATATATTTTTTGTTTTCTTAATGTCTGGTTAGAGTGCAGACACCAAATTCCTGTTTAATGGAATAAAGGTATATCCAAGTCACACAAACTACTCCAGGATAGAACTTAATACAGAAAAGAATAATCTTTGGAAGATGGTATATTATTATTAAGCAAGGATTAAGACATGAAACTGTGATATCTGAAAATCAATCTAGTGGTTTACATGAATGATCAGTTAACTAATTGGGCAGTTAATGGGGCAGTTATATGGTTCAAAGTTTTTTTTTTTGTCATTTTATAATGATTTTGCAATGTAGTTCCTAGTTAAAAATCCTGGTAGGTTTTAGAAAATGGAGGTATCTCTCTGCGAGTAATTGCCTGTACTTTAATAGATACTGAATTTGATTCATCTGATCTTTTTCTTCATGTGTAAAATCAGGGTTATGCACCTACATTTGAGGAAGGCACAAAGTCTAATTGTGGCAGTCTTGGTGATATGCAACTGTCAAATGAGAAGAACAGTCATGATGATGAGTTTGAGCATGAAAGTAATGGTTACAGTGAAAAGGCTGAAGCCAGACAAGGCCAAGATGACGATTCATATGTTGCAAATGACAAATATAATGGATACAATTATGATGATGAATGCAATTACGATGAGGAATGCTATTTTGAAGAATTGACTTAAATAATCAGCTTTTTTTTTTCTTGATTTAGATTATTTTTTCATGAACCAGTTGCATCATGTTACGATCTAAAGGTTAAGCAATTGAATCTTCTGGTTTTTAACAACTTTTTCGAATTGGAATCAGTCTGAGGAGAGATGCTATTGAGCATTGTTTGCATGTGAAACTCTTTGAACTATAAACATGAGCAAAATTTGTAAATTGGAACACTGAATTGTTGGTTTAAAGTTGTTCACAGTTTATTGAGTATAGGGAGAAGCACAGTTTGACAACAATGTTTCCCCTATTTTCTTCTTCCTAAATTCAACATTGACAACACCAAAAGGCTTCTCAATATTCTATACAAGTCTGAGGAAAATTTCAATTGATCATTGATTTGCATCTCAAACTGTGAATTTATATAATTCAGTTAAAAGAAATTTTATTCAATGTTGAAAAATCGTTTCTATGATGACGTTAGTAGGGCTTAGTTTCCACATCATCAAACTGCTCGGCAATTCATCATCCTTGTATCCAAAGACATTTGAATATTTTAAAAGTATAGCCGAGCGGCTATTTATTCCAAAACACGAAGCTTGCACTTGCAGAGTACGGAACTCGCACTCGCAGTCAAGCCATTTCGCTTCTCCATCAACTCAAGCTTCGATTCCTCCGGGTTCGGCAACCAAAAAAGACCCAACCAGCCTAGGCGCCCGCCTAGCTACCGCCTAGCCGCCTAGCGCCCGCCTAGCTACCGCCTAGCATCCTCGCGCCCGACTAGCGACCGCCTAGCGGCCTCGCGCCTTCCTAGCGACAGCCTACCCGCCTCGAGCCTGCCTAGCGACCTAGCCGCCCGCCTAGGCCGATTTTTCGAACACCGCGATTGACTGAAAGTCTGAAACAACAATGGCCTCTTTCAGCATCCTTTGGCTTCTTTTGCAGTCTATGCTTTATCAGCTGCTTCTGGTTTCATGTGTCCATGGTTCAAAATGCTACTATCGATCCATCTGAAGGTACTAGCCATCTTTCAGGTATATCATAAATACGTTATGTGATGTGTACGCAATGATTGAATTGAGAATGCAGTGACGGCGTTGATCTCAATATTCAAGCAATGGGACATGCAAGCCCTGCCTCTCTCTCTCTCTCCCTCCCTCCCCCTCCTCCCCTCCCTCCCCCTCCTCCCCTCCATTTACTGGGCATCATTTATGTTTGTGTATGATAATGAAGGCAAATCAGTGATATATATTATGTGAGCTCGTCTCTTAACTGATTTGTAAGTTAACACCTCATTCATTCACGCACTGTGATCAAACTTCGTTTTCCTTTTCAATTGAAAATCTTACTCCATTTACTTGTCCACTAATTTTTTTTGGTGGTGTAACAGAGTTCTACGGAATACATTAATCAATGGTAGCATCCCCACTGATTTTGGAGAATATCAACGTTTACAGATACTGTACGTTCCAGCAGATATATAAGCTTGAATCCCAAAGATACCAATTAATTTTCTTATCATTCTAATTGTTCCTCTAACTTATCACTCATGTTGCAGGGATCTGGGTTTCAACAATTTAACAGGCGAACTCCCAAGTTCTTTGTTCAACATCAGTTCTCTTACATATTTTTAATAAGGCCTGCCTTCATTATTCCCCTTTTCTGTACTTATGCCATTGAATTTCCGTTCAGAAACTTAGTCGTTCATCTCACCTTTTTCTTGTTTCTTTGTTTCTTTGTTTCTTTGTTTCTTCTTTTTTTTTTTTCTTTTTTTTCTGGGTGCCTCCTACAATTGATATGGCCAGATTTCTTGGAAACAATAGTCTGTCTGGACCTCTTCCAATCCAAAAGAGCAATCAACTTCAGACTAATGTCATAAAAGTATGCTATATGTACTGGCAATGAAACCAGTACTCTCTGTGTGTGTGCGCGCATTCTGGCAGCCTTTTTCTTAGCATTCTGGCAGCCTTTTTCTTACTTAAATTCCTTTGAACTTTCATGTATTTTTGTGCCTTCTCATTCTGTATTGTTATGTGCAGAGATTTGTCTTGCAACTATTTCTCAAGAAGCTTTCCCCCATGGGTAACCACAATATCGCAACTGTATGTCTCCTTTCTATCTTTCACCT